>BSBK01010391.1:0-95000 GCA_027943335.1 Chamaecyparis obtusa
ATGGTGTTAGCTAACTTCTCACTGGAGCAATTAAAAAATTAAAAAAAAAAGTTAACATTTTAGGGGGAGCACACTAGACGCTATGTTATGTTTTTGGACAAAAAATAGGACCACTTTTTGTGCTCCCCCTTTTTGAGGGCCTTAATCTACACCATTTTCAAAATAAGTAAGTAGTTTAGGAACTAGATTCAGAGTATTACAACTCTTGTTTTTGTCGCATCTTAAAATTTTGAGTCTAACTATCTTCAATTTCCTGTTGAAGTTTAGAGTTTGCTGATTTCAAGAAAAAAGTGGCATCTTATACCCCGTTTTTGGTCCCCCATCTTTGTGCACTTACCCAACATGATCAGGTTTAGTTAGGCTAGGAAGTCCTCTAACTTTTCTCTTTCTACTGATCTTAATCATGTTATCAAAATTACATGACATAACCTTTTATGCCATAACCATGCATCTTCATTTTTCACCAGTAAACAAGAGGTCTCAACATTGTCAAGATGAAATAAGTTACCTTTTGATTGTCCTCCTGTTCCAACAAGCTTTCAACTTTCATCATAGATCCTCACCTTCTTGCTTTTAAATACCACTCGGTGACCTAAGTTGTTAAGTTACACTACACTTAGAAAATTATAATTTAGTCCTTTTACCCAATAAGCATTATCACATCTAATTTTATCATTTATCAATAAAGATCCTTTTCCTTTAACCATGCAATGTGTATCATTACCCATTTTGACTGATCCTCCATTATAGTGCTCAAGATGATCAAATTTATCTTCATCACCAGTCATGTGATGTGTATAGCCACTATCAATGATCCAAGTATCATTTTTACTAACTTTAGAAATGAGTGTTATTTATACATACCTTTCTTCTTCCTCAGAATCATCTTTCATTGCAACAAACACTACCTCAACATCATCATCAATGTCAGTGTCGGTGTCCTCATCTTCAACCAAATAACATTCCTTTTTCCCCTTATCTTTGTGATCTCAATTATTTCTGTTGAAGTGTTGATAACCTTTTTTGTTTCTTCTTCCATAGCTTCCATCACTAGATCAGTCTTGGTCTTTATCTTCCTCTTTCTTATTTGGGCATCTAGTAGCAATATGGCCAACTTCTTTACAGTTTAAAAAAATGCTAAAGGTAATTTACCTTTATATCTACCTTTACCTTTAGGAAGTATTCACGCCATAAGAGCTTCAAGTTCATCAAGCTCATCATTAGTATTACTTTCACTATCATTCCTTATATTATGTCTATTGCTAGATTTACTAGTCTTCAGAGAAGACATAAAAGTAGACCTCAACATACAGTACAACACTGTTATCAAAATTGTTCATCTCAAAAGTTGTTAGCTTACCAATCATACTATCAAGAGTAAGAGTGGTACCTGTTGCAGACCTCATTTCATGTATAAAAGATATTCTGATTGCATAAGCTGGAAACAAGGTTCTTAGAATCTTACGTACCCCTGTATCTTCATCAATGACACCACCAGCTCCTTGGATAGCATTGACTACCTCTTTGATTCGGTTTGTATATTGTACTATGTTTTCTCCTTCCTTCATTTTCATATCATCAAACCCACCCCTTAAGCTTTTAGCTCTAGCTCTCTTCACATTTGTATCACCACCATAGACTAGAGAAATTTTATCCCACATTTCCTTTGAAGTAGTGCAAGTCTTGACATCCTCAAATTCAACATTAGATAGAGCAACAACAATCTCTATCATAGTAAAGTTGTGTTCTTGTCGGTCTTTCAACTAATCAAGAGTTAAAGGTCTAGTTGGTGGTTGTAAGTAGCCATGTTCAAGTAGATATAAGGTAGAATCTCCGATTCTAGATATGTGAAGTTTCATTTGACCTTTGCCATATAGTAAAGTTGTCCTTATTCAGCTTCAAAACTTCCCTCTTAGACATCTTGTAATCTTTCTGCTGAAGTCCTTAAAAATTTGTTCCAAGCAACCAAACCGCTCTAATACCAATTGTTATAATAATTGAGAGGGGTGTGAATCAATTAGATTAGTTTTCCTACAGTCCCAAATACAAAGATGTAACACAAAATAATTTCAACAAATTTTGCAGCTCAGTAACATAAACTATGAAACTATCTATGCCTTTTACCGATTACCAGTTAATTAACTCACTGTGATTATCGACCAAATCAAATATGTAGTATATAAAGTACGACAATAAAAAAAATAATCACAAAAACACATAACACATGATTTAACATGGGAAACCCTGCTAAGGGAAAAAACCACCTGGGACCGGTAACCCAAAATAATTTTCACTCTTCTGAAGTGAGCTCAGTGAAGAGCCAACCTTGTTAAAGGTTACAAACACACTATTAAGTGTGACCTTGTTAGAGGATTTAAGACTAACAATTAAATTTCGACCATCATTCACTATGGGGTCAATAAGATAACAATGTACATTCTTTGAATGACATAGGGGCATAACATAAGACAGTTAAGTCCACTCGGTTAGGAGATTTTCTGTATCAATGGTTAAAACTGAAATAGTAGTTGATCTAATTACAATACTACTTAATTTGTAGATGTTCAGATCTAATCTAATCCCATACAAATCCATTGATCAATATTTCAATTCACTTCCTTAACTTACTTTCACTCAGTAATAGCTCTCTAACACTCGGTACCATTCTACAGTTTGGTTCTCTTTCAACTAGTCTGATCAGGCATGCATGAAACTGTATTCACATGAAATCTCTATAGTCTTCTTTCTTCTGGCATGTTTTAATAAAGAAACGCATATCTCTTATATAGATAGATAAACCATTTTCATATCAACCATCAGATTTTTTCGCTTATCCTTCTTCATTGATTTTGCCTCTTAAACCTTCATCGACAGTTGTGTCAATAACACATTTCAATTTCATCCTTTAGATCTTCTCTGAATTTTTTCAGTCGTGGATCTCATAACAAAATTTATCCTCAATCTCAAAATCATAACAATTTCCAACTCATCAAATTTAGTCAGCTAAACTAAGAATTTAATACTTTCATCCATACTTGGTTAACAAAGAAATGCATCAACAAATACAAGCTCAGTTAATATTGTCTCTTGGTATACACTACACTAGCTTAGTGTATATTAAAGCGCTTCATTTACCAACCACATTGCCTTGTACAATTTTTCTTCCTTCTTCATAATAAAATAATGCAACATAATCAAGTAAAAAATATGAGATCATAGACTCATCAATAAGTTACCCAAAGTATTCCTTATCCCCATCTGTCATATCCATCTCTCTCCATGTAGATATCTTTTTTCTCTCTTTTTACAGATGATAGATGTTTGTAACTTACATGATAAGTACTGTCAAAACTAGTTGACATCAATGACAACATAATGACTTATTTAATTATCTTACATATCATTTCATTAACTTGGTGATCTCTAATCACTGATCTTCAAGTCATTCAGGTATTCAATCAGTTGTAGTTCATCAGATGGTTATTTCTTCTATAGAAAATATTGCTTAAATGATAAGTTCTCATAATGTGGTGGCTTGTTGAAGTTTGTTGAATATTTTCATGAGGGCAATGAACATGAATTTGGTAATAAAATTATTCAAAAAAATATATGAGACAATGAAATATGCTTTCAAAGGTGAAGGTTCTAGATGTGAGTTAGTAACAAATGAATGTAGTATTTTTTATTTTATTTAAGATTTCAAGTAAAATATTTTCTACAAGTATGCAAGACATAGTCACAGGTCTTAGTGGTTGGATCGATAATTTAGAATGTGTAAGGATTCTTTCCCAATTGGCACTATTATATTGGTGGTTGAATTTGCAGAAAACTTCACATTGTGGCCATAGAATGAGTTGTAAGCTTCATAAGATAATTATGTTTAGATTACTATTTTTGTCTACATAACATATATGCATTCCCTTGATAGCATAGAATAGGATAGGAATATAATCAAAGAGTACTAATTTTATATGAGTGACAATAGCTCTCACTCTTTCAAGTATGTTCAACATTATTTTGAGAATATTTTTGATTTCTTGTGTAAAATAAATAATACAATGGATAGACATTTCATTTAGTTAGATAACTACATAGGTCAATTCAAGAATGCTCATAAGTTTTATTGGTTGAGTAGAATGCATGCAGAGAGGGGTGTACCTCATATTTAATAGAGTATTTTTAAAGATGGGTTTTGGTCCTAAAATTTTCATGTTGAGTCCTGGTTTTGTTTTAAATCTTGCCTTGTTGGTGTCTGTTTGATTTAAAGTTCTCCTTCCCACCTTTAGGTCTTGAGTACTTTCCCTTTCAAAAATGACTAAGTATAATTTAAAAGTGAATTTTACCTTTTATGCTTAGTTTCCAACTTGCTAGTTGTTAAATGCCTTAATCACTAACTCACAGACTCCTTCATGGTTGTTAAGTTAACCTCCATGAGTGGGTGATTGTTTAAGTGAAATAATTTTTTATTAGCTCGCAGGTGGTTTAATAGACCTTTATCTAACTGCGATGACCTACAAAGTGAATGTGTTATAGCCCTACCTCTAGCTCACAAAATTTATCTAGTGGTTTATGTTAACCTTGGAGACCTGGTGAGTATGCATTTTAAGTGTTAATCGCTAACTTGCTAACTCTTTTAATAACTTAAGTGTTTGCCTTCTGAGTTAATGAGATATTGTCATCTGTCCATATTGCGGCATGTTATAAAGATTAGATCTATGGTGGTTGCTGGTTTGCAAGGTATCTACATATATTCTATTTATCTGGTGAGTAAATGATAATGTGACAAGTGGAAATTGATTAAAGAAGGGTGAAGGATTCATTGCCAACTCACAAAGTGATTGAATAGTTAAGAGAAATAGTCAACAACCCTGTGATAAAAGAAAGTGCTGAAGGGAAAGGTTCAATCACTAAAATTGTATAAGTTTTGGGTGGTTATGAATAATTATAGCGAGTTGGCAATAAATTTTAAAGGTTAAGTGATTTTCCTTTGGTCGCTAGGTCACGAAGGAAGTGGCGGTTAAGGAGAAATGTTGGTGACCTAGCGAGTGTATGTTTGGGTTTGATCACCAACTTGTTGTGGTTAATAAGACTTGATAAAAAGTGTTAGCGACTTGGCAAGACTTCTGAATAAAGTGAAGAAAAGTAAAAGATCTAGTGAATCATTGTTTGACACCTAGAGCTATCCATTGAAATGCACGATTATGTTTTTAAATTATAGCAGAAAGGTCAAAGTTACTGTAGTGTATCAAGTTGGTAATAAATTCATGAGGTAGAGATCATTATGAAGATTTCATGATGATGAAGACAGTGCATTGAGGTGAAGGCATGAAAGTAGCTCAAAAATCTATAAAAGAATGTGTGTTGTCAGTTTTCAGGTACCATACCTTTTTTGCGCTTTTCTAAATTTTGCCTATGGAGATTTTGATTTGTAGAGCTAACATTCAAGTAGTTGTGAAGGAGTTGTAGGTCTCATAAGTATATCAGGATGAGTCAATAAACCATTGGGTCACTCACCAAGAAGGAGAAGGGCTAAGATTATCTGATGAGTTTATTAGGTTGCTCTAGCGATGTTCAAATTCAAATGTTGCAAAATGGAAAGATTCATGAGGCCAATACGAGAATGTAGACACTCTTGGCATGAGTGGTGCATTTCTCTTCCACTTTTCCTAGGAGAATAGGGTTAAAGAAATCCCTATCTCAAACCCTTGGGAGTTGGGTCTAGGAAAGATAATTTTCCCAGATGTATAGATGGACGTGGACTTTTTGAGAGAATTGGAAAGAAGATACGATTCTATGACTGGAGTCATAAGAAATAAGGATATGTCTGAGCTTGTTAGGATTGATAGGGCCAACATAGTAGAGGATTTTGACATGACTTGTGTAATGTGCACCAAAATTGAATTGGATAGAGAAAAAGATTACTTTGATAAATTTCACAAATTTATCAAGAAGAATGTCATGCCTAAATTAATTCCTAGGGCATATGATAGAAAATCATGATCATTCCAGAAGAGTTGATGCTATGGGCTATGATTTAAAAAAATTCCATCACTTCTTCCAGTGTACAGTCTACAGCTTCTGCAAGGTGTTTGGAATTGAGGGTGATATAACTATGATTTCAAACCTTTTCCAAATGTCCATGGATATATAGAATCTGCATGTCAACAAAGATTATGACTATGTTGGCTAGATAGTGAGTGAAATTCATGAAGGGTTGAGGAAGATAGCAACAACTAAGAAACCTTCTGAAATCAAATTCAAGCATTACTCACTTTTGATGCACCTACTCTTGTACTACAACCAACAAAGCATGGATGATGAGATGGAGCTATTCAGGTATGAATTTGATTATTTAAAACCAGCTCAATAGTGGACCCAGGTTTGGGACAATTCATCCCATACGTCAAATTTCAATTGTTTTCAAGATTGGATTGTTCAACCCCTATATATTATGTTAGGGACCCCAATTGAGAGGTTAGTAGGGGGACTTAGAAGAGTATTGAGACCTAGGCATTGTATTGATAACTGGCCTCTTTGCATAATTGGGGGGATTTTTACTTGTTTGATAATCTCACAATAATTAGGGTGTATGGGTGCTCACATCCACCTC
Source organism: Chamaecyparis obtusa (assembly GCA_027943335.1). Taxonomy (NCBI): domain Eukaryota; kingdom Viridiplantae; phylum Streptophyta; class Pinopsida; order Cupressales; family Cupressaceae; genus Chamaecyparis; species Chamaecyparis obtusa. The sequence continues at coordinate 6,611 of BSBK01010391.1, forward strand.
ATATTTTGCCTAGAATAGTGCTACCTAGGATAGCATGGATTGAGTTTATCTAGAAATTGACTCTAGCATATAAAGACGTATTAGAACAACATAATAAAGGCACCTTTTTGCCTAGGTTATGGGGGATGCATTATTTTACAATTGGAAAGAAAGACTTGGATTAGATGAATGACTTCTTAAGGTAGTTTAGGATGCTTGTGTTGTGTCTAGGTATTGTGACTCTGAGGGCTTTATCAAAGAAGCCTATAAGGAAATTATTCCTTTTTTCCAAAAGGTAAAGGATCATGAGCCCCTAAAATATGAGGATCTGATCAGAAATTGGATAAGTTTACATGAAATTGCTAAAAGGAGTCGAAAGTGAGGAGACTTGGTGAGAGTTGAAAAAGAGTTAAAATAAATTGATGAGTCATTCTTAGGTTTCTTCCCTGATACACCATACCTTGATAGATTTGACAAGATGATTGATTCCTATGAGTAGTTAATGGCTCAAATGCCCAAGGAGGTTGTGTTGCATGAGGCAGTAATATACATTTATTCTAAGGAAGAGGTTTGTAGCAGGAAGGAAGAAGAATCAACCTCACATGATCCAATGGTGGATATTGAGAAATTAAGGGAAAAAGAAAGGGTTCTAAGGAATAGAGGTAGTGCACTAGTCCTAGGATAGGGCCCTTACTTCAAGAAAACTAGAAATAAATTGACTAACATCCCTTTTGAAGGAGAAAAGGTATCAGACATAGAATTTCCATTAGCTTTAAGGTGAGATGAAAGGGTATTTGAGGCCCAAGAATTTATGAAGGATGATCAATTCATCAAGACTCCTAAATTCAAGAGTTTGTTTTATAAGCTTAAGGAAAAGGAGCTAAAGTCAACTCTCACTTTTGAAGGTGATGAGGGAGAAAAGAAAGGACAAATGATAAAGGCCTTACATGAATATGATCCTAAATTTGAGTAGATCACTAAGGATTGGGCCAGAGAATTAGTAAAAAGGAGTGGCATGTTATTAATATCGGACTGGGACTTGCAATCTTCATTTGTAAAATTGACTAGATTAGACAACAACTAGATCCATTATTCAAAATAGAGATGGAGATAGGTGATAGAGTTAGAGGATCAAGATTTGATCCTAAGTAAAAAAAAATTGCATTATGGAAATTGGCATCCTCCATTAAAAATACTCATGTAGTCAATATATAATAGGATAGGAGAGATGATAGGATAATTTGGAATCTAGAGAATATAGGTGACATTGAGGTTTCCTCTGCCCTACAATAGTTGTCTTTCATAAACTTGGCCAAAATAGACTAGATATCAAAGAGATATATAGAGACATACCATTAGTTAACTATTGTAGCCAAGAAATATGATAAAGCAATAGTGAAATGTGCACACATTAAGGAGCAATTAGATACATCCAAATAAAAGATCAGAGAGTTGACATAGTAAAAAAAGCACAAGGAAATGAGAGACGCATTAATACATGCACAAATTGATTTAGGTATTACTATAGAATTCCTTTTTGATCTACAACCTATGCAAGTTGAGGATTAACAGGAAAAGAAAGCATCAAATGCTGCAAAGAATGAGGTTGTACTCACAACACTGATGGGTATCTAGCATCATAGGATGCAGACAATCAAAACAAGTATCAATGATGTGCAAAAATCACACATCACATTGCAAAAAGTAGAGAAAGACATCACAAATGCTCTGGCTACCTTGGAGCCACTCTTTACTATATGGTCAGGCATGGGAGAATTGTTTGAAAAATTGGAGGTGGTGCAACAACACTAACCTAATTTTTTGGAGACAATCACATATACCAGAGAAATGATTGATGCAATCAATTCATCTCTTTCATTTATCAAGGGTAAGGCCAATTAGGTTAAGTTAAAGTTAAATATGTTTATTTCTAGCTTTAGCCCATATGTTCCCATGATTTATGATGATAATAGAAACTTGAAGGCAATGATTGTACATAGTGGAGAGTTTGATGCTAGGATGGAAAAAAGAGAATCATTCATAACTACAGATGACACTTTAGACATGGAGGCCTTCAAAAAAATATTGGATGCTATGTTCAATGATGGGATGGGTTTTGCAAAGTTTATAACTAATGCCAGAGCTATAAAAAAATCCAGATGGAATAATGCAGTAAAAAAGTTGACTGATATCAAATCTTTTGAGTGGCCATTTGATGAAGAGGTGGAAAAGTGGGATAATAGCCTGAAGAAGAAGAACAGAAAGCCAATTATTGACGACCCACCATTGGAGACAGAGGAGTGAGGGACACATGGTGCCCATTCATTGAGCACAGGGAGGTCAGTTATTTAAAAGCAGGTGAGACTGTTTGTTGCAATCATTGAAGCTATCCTTAATATTCCTAGAAAAAAGGCACCATCATGTTATCCTATGAGGTTTTTATAAGCCTATTCTAGGAGTAGTTCTGGTGTAGATTTTTGTGAAAAGGGAAAAATTCCTTGTTGTAACCATTTTTTTCCTTTCCTAGCAATCAAAATCTTGTTGTATCCTGAGTCATAATAGGATTCAAAGATTTTATAATTTTTTCCTCATGTGTGTGTGTGTGTGTCTATATATATATATATATATATAGACACACACACACACACATGAGGAAAAAATTATAAAGGATATATACATAGTGAATACAAATCTGATCTAAGTTTTTTTTCTCTAACTTCAATGTACTTAGTTTTTCTTGAATGTATTGAAGTAAAGATATATCAATAAAATACAGTTTGGGCCTCTTTTCAACATATGTTTGTCTTCATATTTTTTGTCGGCATTCTTGTGAATTAGGATTGTAAAGAATTTTTGATTCATCAGTTTATAAGGTAAATTTTGAAATAGTTTTTAGGTTGCTTTTGATGCAGGAGCATCTTGGGTCTTTGAGCAATCTTGCATCAACCAAAAAAATTTCCTGATTTATGTACCTGTTTGTTGTGTTTTCTTTATAATTGTTGTATTTTTTGGTTTCATGGTGTGAAAAGATTACATTATGTTGAGGACATATTTTGGAACCTTATCCTATGAGAACATAAAGTTTGGATGGATTGTTTCAAAGTTACAACTATTTTTCTTGCCATTGGAACTACGTTTTCCTGCAGTTTTGGTGCTGATTGTTCATAGTGGTGATCTTGATCCATAAGGAATAAACCATTGTTCTATTAATAAATTTTAGAGGACCTAAATTAATATCATTTCCCAAGAGCACAAGCCCTAATTCATTATGAGGAAAAATTTATGCCCATTTTTCCCCGGGACCTCTTTTTTGCCAGTTTTCAGGTGAAACGTGTAGTGTTTCTTCTTGTGATGTTCCATGTGATCAAATGGGGCCTTGCACCCTTAAAGGTATGTTCTTGGGTCATTTATAGACCTAAATCAAAAGGTGCATCAATTTATATTCATTCTATCATTAGTTTTTGTTTAAATCTTTGAGACTGAACCTATAATGTAATTAAATGCCTGACTGGCCAACTTGTGGCTTAGCTGGCTATATATTGAGTCTAGATTGATGTAGTAGGGAATTTAAAAAAGAGTAATCAAAGGAGATCTAAGTAGGATAATTATCAAGATATATCATTGGAGACAAAGATAGGATGCAAGCTGTAATTTTGAATTCATAATTCTCATTGTATAAGGCTAAAACTCGGAAGGCCTCATAGTCGAGCATGTTGAAAGAAATAATATAATTCTTTGTTGTTTTTTCCAATTGATTTCCTCATATCCACTATGAATTCATTTCTTTCATGTGATATTATATTGCTTCTTTTGTGTAACTTTGAGCAGTGCTTGGTTGTTGATTCAAGTGGATTCAATTTTGCTGATTCTGCTTGTATCTACCCTGCCCCTATGTCAAGTGGTATTAGAGCAAGTTATTTCTTATGGATTAGATCATGGAGAACCTTATTGGATTGGTGTTAGGGTGGTAGATCTGAGATGTAACCTATAACTTACAGAAGGTTACAATCTTGCTGGAACCTAATTGTCAAGATGGTTCATGATAGAGGAAATGATAATGCTATTATGGATATGTTGAGGTAGATTGCAACTAGGCTTGAAGCTGTAGAGATAGCCCAAAGAAGAGGAGCACATCTTGAAGATGTTAGTGATGAAGAAGAAGAAGCATCACCTAATCCTAAACCTAAAGTGGAACAAGATGAGGAAAGACTTTTGAGAGTTTTGTCTAAGGCTAACTCCAGACCTGCAATTGAAATTGCTTGCTATGATGGAAGACTTGAGACCAATACACTTTTGGATTGGATCTCTAAGATGGATAAATACTTTGAGTATGAAGGTACTCATGATAATAAGAAGGTTAAGATAGCAGTCACAAAGATGAAAGGGCATGCATCTCTTTGGTGGGATCATTTGCAAATTGAGAGACAAAAGAGAGGAAAATAAAAGATCAAGACATGGATGAAGATGCTTGGAAAGATGAAGAAGAAGTTTCTTTCAGCTGACTACCAAGTTAGTTTCATGAGAAATATGCAAAATTCAAGACAAAAGGACATGAGTGTGAAAGAATATACTGAGGAATTTTACAAATTGGATATCAAATCTGGACATGTGGATGATGAAGTTGAGAAGGTGGCTAGATATCTAAATGGCTTGAGGACATCTATTCAAGATGAGATTAGCTATGTGAAGATAGCTAGTGTGGAAGAAGCATACCAATTTTCTTTGAAGGCTGAAAAGAGATTGACAAAGAGACATGAACAAAGATAAATAGGAAGAGGTGGCATATTTCAGAGAAGTAGAGGAAGATCTTATGGAGAAAGTAGTAGATCTGACAATGCAATGAAAGATAAAGGATGGAAAGATGAACCTGCTAAAAGAGGTAATTACTCTAGAGGTAGCTATAATGGTTACTCTAGGAATACAAATAATGGGAAAAGAGAAGAAAAATCTTGGTTTAAAGGTACTTGTTACAAATGTGGTGAAGAAGGACATAGAGCTTTTGAATGTACTAACTCTAGAAAGAAGATTGGAGGTAATGGAAAAAATAATTTGGCTTGTAAAGAAGTTGAGGAAATGTCTAATGAACCTGAACATGGTGAGAACTTGATGCTAAGAAGGATCTTGTGGAATGAAGAAATTGATGAGGAACCTATTTTGAGGAAAAGTTTGTTTAGAACCAAATGTAAGATCGCTGATAAGTGTTGCATGGTAATCACTGATAGTGGAAGTTCTGATAATTTGGCATCCGAAGAGCTAGTTAAAAAATTGAAGTTTTAGAGATTGAAACATCCTAAGCCTTACCATATTTCTTGGATCTAGAAGGAGCATAAACTACTTGTAAGTGAACAATGCCTTGTTAAATTCAAAATTTGGAATTACCATGATGAAGTATTGTGTGATATTATGCCTATGGATTGTTCTCATATTCTTTTGGGTAGACCTTGGTAGTATGATAGGAAAGCTTTGCATGATGGTAGATTGAATCAATATACTATTTGGATGGATGGAAAGAAACAAGTATTGTTGCCTTTGATAGAGAAGTTTGATGAAAGTCACTGTACCACAGTTAGAGTATGTTTTTTTGATGGTAAAAAATTTACAAGAGAAATGAAAGAACAAGATATTTGCTTTTCATTGAAGCATAAAAGTGGATAGTCAAATAAGGTTCCTGATGCCTTGAGCCGAAGAAGAAGTTTGCTGATAGAGATGAGAGTTGAGGTACTTGGTTTTGATGATTTGAAGTGTTTGTATGAGACTGACATTGATTTTGTAGAGCCTTGGAAAGCTTGTAAGGAACACATCATGAATGATAAGTGGATTGATTATTTCATTCAAGAAGATGTGTTGTTTAAGGGAATTCAATTATGTAGACCTAGAGGATCTATGTGAGAGAACATAATGAAGGAGAAACATAGTGGTGGACTTGCTGGACATTTTGGGATTGATAAGACTGTGAATTTGATTTTAGAAAGATACTTTTGGCCACAGATGTATAGAGATGTACAAAGAATGGTTAGAGGTTGTAGAATTTTCCAAACAACAAAAGGAACTAGTTAGAATTTGAGATTGTATACACCTTTGCCTGTACTTGATAGAACTTGGGAAGATGTGAGTATGGACTTTGTTCTTGGATTACCTAGAACTCAAAGAGGTAATGATTCTATTTTGGTAGTGGTTGACAAAATTTCAAAGATGGCTCATTTCATACCTTGTAAGAAGACATTTGATGCATTACATGTAGTTGAATTATTCTTCAAGGAAGTGGTAAGATTGCATGGTTTGCCTAAATCTATTGTTTTAGATAGAGATAAAAAGTTTATTGGTTACTTTTGGAGAACACTTTGGAAGAAGATGAATACTAAATTAAAGTTTAGTTCTACATTTCACCCTCAGACAGATGGATAGACTGAAGTTGTGAATAGAAGTTTGGGAAACTTGTTGAGATGTTTAGTTGGAGATAAGCCTACTAGTTGGGATTTAGTTTTGGCACAAGCAGAGTTTGCACACAATAATTTGGTGAATAGAAGCAATAAGAGGACACCATTTGAGATTGATACTGGATTTCATCCTAAGGGAACCATAGAGCTAAGAGATTTACCTACTAAGATAAGAAGAAGTGCTGAAGCTGAAGATTTTGTAGAATACATGAGAACTTTGCATGATGAAGTTAAAAAGAATTTGGAGGATAGTAATCTAAAATATAAATAGAGAGTAGATAAGAGAAGGAGACATAAATATTTTGAGGTTGGAGATGAGGTTATGATTCATTTGAAGAAGAATATATTTCTAGTTGGTACCTACAACAAGCTAAAAATGAAGAAGTTTGGACCTTGTAAGATTCTGAAGAAGTTTGACAGTGGAAATGCTTATGAAGTGGAATTACCAGAGGACATGGATATATCACCTATATTCAACATTGCTAATATATTTGAGTAATTTGAAACAAATGATGAGATAGAAGATGATCTGGATTATCCTAAGAAGAAAAAAGATAGTATTGAGAAGATTTTGAATAAAAGAGTGAGCAAGAGTACAAGAGGAAAAGACTACATGGAATATCTTGTTCAGTGGAAAGATAAGCCAGTTGAAGACAGTTCATGGATTACACAAGCTGAGTTGGATCTTTATGATTTAGGTCAAAATATGAGTAGTGTCTAATGTGGACATCAGTTCTTTATTTACCCTAGGTGTCTGATGCAGGAGCATCTTGGGTCTTTGAGCAATCTTGCATCAACCAAAAACATTTCCTAATTTCTGTACCTGTTTGCTGTTGTTTTCTTTATAATTGTTGTATTTGTTGGTTTCATGGTGTGTGAAGCTTACATTATGTTGAGGACCTATTTTGGAACCTTCTCCTATGAGCACATAAAGTTTGGATGGACTGTTTCAAAGTTACAACTATTTTTCTTACCACTGATACCGTGTTTTCCTGTAGTTTTGGTGTTGATTGTTCATAGTGGCGATCTTGATCCATAAGGAATAAGCCTTTGAAATCTTAATTAATTTTAGAGGACCTAAATTAATATCATTTCCAAAGAGTGCATGCCCTAATTTGTTATGAGTAAAAAGTTATGCCCATTTTTCCCGGGACCTATTTTCTGCCAGTTTTCAAGTGAAATGTGTAGTGTTTCTTCTTGCAATGTTCCATGTGATCAAATGGGGCCTTTCACCCTTAAAGGAATGTTCTTGGGTCATTTATGGGACCTAAATCCAAAGGTGCATCAATTTATATTCATTCTATCATTAGTTTTTGTTTAAATCTTTGAGACTGGACCTATAATGTAATTCAATGCCTGACTGGTCGACTTGTGGCTTAGCTGGCTATATATTGAGTCTAGATTGATGTAGTAGGGAATTTAAAAAAGAGGAATAAAAGGAGATGTAAGTGGGATAATTATCAATATATATCATTGCAGAAAAAGATAGGATGCAAGCTGTAATTCTGAATTCATAATTCTCATTGTATAAGGCTGAAACCCAGAAGGCCTCACAGCCGGGCATGTTGAAAGAAATAATATAATTCTTTGTTGTTGCTGCTAGTTGATTGCCTCATATCCATTGTGAATTCATTTCTTTCATGTGATATTATATTTCTTCCATTGTGTAGCTTTGAGTAGGGCTTGGTTGTTGATTCAAGTGGATTCAATTTTGCTTATTCCGCTTGTATCTACCCTACCCCTGCGTCAGCTTTCAAGGAAAGTATAAATCCTTAAAAATGATTTTAGAGGGTTTTAGATAATACATATGAATCTAATGATCTTTTAGAGAAATATTGGAATTTTTATGTAAGGCATAGCTATCTTTCATGGGTTTGGAATGTTTTTCAGTGATATGTTTTAGTGGAAGTATGTTCATTTAGATTCTGTACCCTAGGATTAGGCACTGGTCAGGTTCTAGAATTGCAAGAAAATATTTAAAATTAATTCAAATATTTACTTATAGTTTTGTGCAATGAATGTTAAATATATGTCTTAAGAGACACATCTATTGTGTGATTTATTAAAAAAGGGTAAATCAAGAAGGTACACCCTCCTGAGCTTGTGGAGCTTGAAGTGCAGGAGGATCAAATCCTCATGAAGTTAGATCCTTTATTTCTAGATTTGGGGTTGGATTATAGAGATTCATAAACATTTTTTTGTCATGTAAGTAATCTACAAGAAAAATCTCAAACAAAAATGGTGACTCTGCTAGGGAATGAATGGCTAGCTTTAAGTCTTTAAGTGTCATATTTTGCATTCGTGTATCTTTTCAAAAAGTTGTATTTCCCTAGATTTTTATTGTGTTTGTGTATTGTATTTCCTAAACCCTAAAACCTAAATCCCCAAGGACACTTCCACTTCATCCTACTAGAATTTTTACAGTCCCCTTTTCTCTCATTCTTAATAGCAGGTTTGGGGTATGAAATTTATAGTATTCGATAAAAAATAAGATAAGACCTTCATGCAGAATGAGATTACTAGATTTCTTGTTGTGCTCAATCACACTGCTGTTTAGAGATTTAGAGATACAAAAGGGAAAATAGATCCTATATCTATAACTAAAAATGGTTCAGAAGAAAGAATTTATAACTATGGACTCTGGAATACCTACCATCCAAAGTGAAATATGTACTAATATAGGACATCACATTCCTCCATATAGTTTTTATCTATTCATTGGCATAGTAGTCACCTATTTTCTCCAGGGCCTCCCTTTCTTCTTTAGTTTTTGGAAATTTGATAATTGCCTCATCCATAGTTTTTGTTTCATTTTAAAACTCTTTCCCATCATAAGGAAGGTTGTTGATCTCCGAAATGAAGCTAACCGTTAAGTCAAAGGTAATGCCATACATTGTCACTATTTCACCTTTCCATCCCTTAATAAATTTAGTTGTAGCTTCCTCCTTGAAACCATGAAGCCACTCCAAGTGGATAATAACATCCCCATTTTGAAGCTTCTCCCAAACTACTTGGATATCCTTCTGCTCTTTGCAAGAACTTGGTTACTAACACTTTGGTGCTCCACCCATTTCTCCATTCTAATAAACACAGAGCAAGATTTTGTGTCCAATAATCTAATTAAAGTTTCCCTTCACAAAGAAAAAAATGAAAACAAAGCCATAAATCACCCACAAAGTGTGTGAATTATAAATGGTAGGTGAGGTGTAATTAACCATTCTCATGATGGTCTGAGAACCAAGGTAATTATGTGTCACAACTGTAATTGAGAGTTAAGTTTCCCATAACACTATGTGTCAAATCACCCTTAATGATTTCCTTGAGTTAAAGATTGAACTTAATTTCCTCATGCCAAAACATAATGTGATTAGTAATCCTAACAAGGCTGACAATATAGTTTGTTGCCTTATTATCTTTGTGGTACGCATGAAAAGTGAAAACATTTTCAAAATTTTCAATTAAGGCATTCACTTCTTTTATCATGTTTTCAACCATCCACGTAGGTGATGAGTTGCCACATAGACATCTAACAATATTGTTAGAGTCACTTTCTATGCAAATTTTTCTGCATTGAATACATTTAGCAAGTTTTATGATCTATAAAGCTCTATTGGCTTCAGTTACATGACTGGATTGGATACCCATATGGGTAGCCATGTATACAATATAATTCCCATATATATCCCTTATAATACCTCCACAACTAGCTTGACCAGGGTTTCTTTTGGCTATCCCACCAAAATTCACTTTCAACCAGCCCTCTAGAGGGGAAGACCAGACCACATTCTCCCTTTTACTAAGGTTTACTAGATACTTACTAGATGCTTGTTCTAGTAACTTTTACTAGATCATTACTAGATAATTGTTCACCAACATCATCTATTTTTATCCTTAATTCCTTAACTCTTGATAAATAACCACCGACACATTCATTTTATTCCACTTTGATTTAAAGTAATTTTATCTTAAAAAACTATATAGTTTGTTCTTGTTTCTCATACAAACCTTTTAAAGTTAACCATGTACCCATTCAAGTGGTAATTTTTCTTATATGAGGGATGATTGAATCCATTACTAACACGCATGAGAGAATCTTGGCCTTTTCTTCTCTTCTCTACTAATCTTGAAAAAAAATCCTAGTGTTCTAGGTTTGGCCTCTTTACCATTTACAATGGTCCATACATTGTGGTCCTCCATTAATGTGTGCATCTTGAACTTTCACATAACAAAATTGGAACCATCTAAATTATTTGATTTGGTTAAATATGAATCTATGGGATTGGCCATCACAAAATTCAAAAATTCAAAAATAGAAAATTAAAAAAGAAACCTCTTCCAATTTCTTACAGTTAAGGATACTATCACAATCAACACTCTTCAATCTCACAATAATACTTATCTCTGTCTCTTTTCTCTTAATTTTCACCAATGATAGTAAATATTCAACTGGTATTATATGTACCAACAACCTCTATAGGATATTATATTAGCAACAACCTCTATATGGTCAATAGGCTTAAGGACATCCTAGATAAGCGCATCTCCCAAAAAGAGTAGGGTTTTTTCAAAGGAAAAAATATTCTTAATGTGGTCATCACAACTCATAAGATTATTCATTCTATGGAAACCAAAAATAAAAGTATGATTCATAAATTGGGCATTTCTAAGGCTTACGATAGAGTGAACTTAGATTTTTTATTTGATGTTGTTGGTGTAATTAAGTATTTACTAATTACACTTTACTTAAGTTTACTTAGGATAATGCATTTGAATATTAGTTGTCATTGTGACACCTAGGAGTTTGCATTTCATTTTAGCACATGGTTAAGAGAATTTCCACTTTAGGTGTGATAGTTGTCATCACATACCTCTTTGTGTGTGAGATCCACCTTTAGTTCTCTTATCACATTATCATCCTCTCATTGTTGCACATGTTGCACATACTTTGATGTGTAATGGAGGATGGTCCACCTTTGGTGGACATGTGATTCCACCTTGTGTGGGTGATATCTTATCATCTCCTTATCATATATTCTTATTGGATTGCCTATATATTTAGGCACTCCTACTTTGTATTCAATTCAATTGGCTATAATCAATTATTTGATTAATTTTCCTATCTCTCTTGTGCTATCTCTTGAGCTTCTAGATCTTGGCTTTTATTTTTTGCCTTAGGCAAATTCTTACATGGTATTAGAGAGATATCAAAATTCTTACAGATGTTGTCAAGAAGTATGAACGGAACAAAAGATTCTTCCCATCTTCAATTCTTCTCTCACCAACAATTTTTTGATGATACTATCCTTTTAAGTGAAGTCTACATGTTGAAAGCTAAGAAATAGATGGAAATTATTGAGTTATGCCAATATTTTAGGACAACAAGAAAACTACCATAAAAGAAATCTCTATTTCTTCAATGTCAATGAATCCCTTCAATCCAAGTTAAATAATGTCATAGGTTGTAATGTTTCCTCCTTACCTAACCCTTACCTTTTTTTACCTCTAATTACTGAATTCCGCTCCACTTATTATAATAGCCTCATTGAAAGATTCTAGAAGAAGCTTACGAGTTAGAAAGGTAAACTATTAAGTCGAGTAGGGAAATTATAACTTCTTATAGTTTTATTCTAAAGTATCCCATTGTATTTCCTTTCTCTCTAAAAAATGCCTTGGTTGGTCGCTGATAGTATTGAGAAGTTAAAAAAGAGATTCTTATGTATAGGAACTAAAGAGAAAACTAGAATAGGCCTAGTCAAATGTGACAAATAGTGCACTTATAAAAAAGATGATGGACTTGGTATCAAGAAAATTAGATCCTTTAACAAATCCCTCGTTACCAAAATGGGATGGTTTCTTATGGAGAATAGTAAATAATGGGTTACCTTATAATGGATAAATACCTCCAAAATAGGTTTGCACACTCCTTCCTCTATGAACCTATTTCCTCTTTGGGTTGCCCTCTCTAGAATAACTTTCTTAAAACTAAACAAGTGCTGAGGAAAAGAAGAAGGAAAATTATTTGGAAGGGTAATAGTACCAACTTCGAGGAGGATATCTAGCATCTTAATAAACCTCTTTGAGACTGTAAAAACTTCAACTAGATCAAAAGGTGGCTTGCTATCAATTATGGTAGTTGGGATAGCAATTACATTTATTGGGAAAATGGAAAGGCTTTATGGAAAGACTTCAAAAATTAATTGCGGGAATATGATGAAATTCCTCCACATATCAGAAAATTTTTGGGAAAAGAATTTAATCTGAATAATACCTCTCCTTCTTGACTTCTCTATATTATCTTAGTTGATTAGAGATTAATGGATCTAGAAACATAAGTCCTATTGCCACTTATCTAACCAATCAGCTTACAAATATTTAGAAACTAATGAAGATAATAACTAGATTTGAAAGCTGATATGGATCTCTAACCTTATTCATAACGATGTCATATTTTTATGGATAACTAACCATGGTAAATATTTGACAATTGATATATTGAATAGAAGAGACTTCTCTTTGGTGAATAGGTGTATTCTCTACTGATGTGACTATAAAAGTGAAAATCATCTTTTCTTACTCTACCCATATGTTAGGGAGGTGTGGGAATGTGTATTTTCCATGACTAATATGGGTTTTATTATAAAATGTTCTCTGAGATTATTCATTGAACAATATATTTTCTACCCTTTTAATCACAATATTATTAGAAACCTCTAGGCTCATATTCATCCCTTTCTCACTAGGAACATTTTGAAGGAAAAAAATAACATAATTTTTAAGGATTTATAAAAAAACAACACTCTCCTATTCTAAATAATCAGGAAAAAGATAAAGGAAGACATTAATGTTATTACCTTTGGGAAATAAAAAGTTATCCCTAAACTCTAAGAGATAAGGGTTAAAGAGAAATGGGGAATTCAATAGGACCTCCTAAATATTAATTAGGATAGTATTATGAGGATAAAACTTACTAGATGGATACCCCAAGAAGGTAGTTGGATCAAATGTAATGTGGATGGGTGTGCTAAAGGAAAACTGGGGCACTCTGCAAACGGTGGAGTTATTATAAATTAGAAGGGCATTTTAATTGAAGGGTGTTGGTAGTATTTTCAAGGTTTTCAAGGTTGCATTTCAATTTTTGTTTCTTTGACAGTTTTGCCAGTTTTTGTGCTAATTTTCCTACAATCCTCCTATACCAGATACTAAAAATTTTCCATAATGCTGAAAAACCCTAAGTGCTAGGTCAAAAATGCTTTTGAAAGTCCAAAAACCCTACAAAAACCTAATTGGGTTCTATTTTGCCATTACTTTTTCAAAATCACTTAAGTAAACCTTTAAGCATGTGCGCTTTATGTTTACCATCTAGTCACCCAGTCTTCAAAAGTATTCAACATATTCCTTATAGTCTAGTGATTTAGAAAATGCCTTTTACGCGTGATCTCTTTAAGTATGGAGAATATTCTTTTTCCTCATGAGACTTAGTGGATGTTCTTCAGTTGCCAAGTCTCCAAATGTTCCATGTGAGATCTAGTGACTACAATGATTAATGTTTTGAAAGAAACTATAGTCTCTCAATCTCTAGATGCAGAAAGCCTTCAGTCGGGTGATCTCTTAATGGGATGATGAAGTAATAACATATTTGCCGATTATGAGACCTCTCTTGTAGTCACCAAGTATCCAAATAAAAGATGGCAGTTATGTTATTTTTAGTTGCCAAGTCTCCCAGTTCTTAGATGGTTAATGTTAATATCCAGCAACCTAGCAGCTGTAGTAGTCGCGTATTCTTAGACTCCCAACAGTTATGTTATAAACACTCAGTGATCTGGAGACACGGTTATTTCCTAATCTCATAATGTAGAGGTTAAGCCATAATATATTTAGTGACTCAATGATAACCATAGGATGGAGGAAGGATCAATGATCAACGTTATATCTCATAGTCTAACTAAGGTTAAGAAAGATATCTAGCAAATTGGCAAATAAGGGTTTCGTGTAGTCTCTTGATTTAACCAGGGTAAAGATAAATATTAAGAGACTGTGCAATATCATCAGTCACATGGTCAGCAAAATATGATGGGTTAAGATAAAGGTTTTCAAAGAGTAAATTTGAACCATTGACATAGTTTTAATCAGGTGGTAGTCACATTATCTCCCAATTGAGCCATGAGTTAAGAAAAGTTGTAGCTATTGTGAGAAGTGCTTTCTCACCTAGTCTCCTAATCAAATCCAGGTTAAGAAAATCATTCGACAACTAAGAAGTGACTGCAGTCACTAGGTCTCTAGATGACTAAAGGTTAAGTGTTAGCCGATGTTAAAAAATTAAAAAAAGATATGAATCCATTTGCCAGATTTGGTCATGTGTTCATTCCTGATTGGTCGCAGAGTAAAATAAAGGATTAATAATCTCTCAGTGACTATGAGATAGACTATCATCACTAGATCTCCTAAAGAAATGCCTATAGTCACCAAGTCTCCAGAGAAAGTCAAAGTCAGAATGAAAGTGCAAAGATTAAGCAACTATCATAGATTTTGTTCTTTATAATTTTAGATCTAACGGTTGTCTCTTAATCACTAGATGAAAGTGATGTCATCCAAAAGGTGCCGAGACTAAGTGACTACCGTCGGATTAAGATCCTATGGATGTCATGTGATCACATGAAGAAATAAAGAATTGAACAAATATTCAATGACAAAGAGACTTCTCTTTAGTTGCTAGGTCTCCGAATAAGCAAGGTCAGGTAGTCTCCAGAAAAGGTTTGAAAAGTCAACAGATTCTGGTGATTAAGAGACTCACTATGTAGTCACTAAATCTCTCAATAAAGAAATAAGGACATGAGACTTAAACTTAGAAAAGACTATAGTCACCAGATCTCAGGATAAAATTGGTTATTGATAAATTTTGCAGTGATTGGGAGATAAACTATAGTCGCTAAGTCTCAGAATGTAGAAAATTGAAAGTAAAAGGATTTAATCTGGATTGTTAGATTATGATCTAATAGTAGTCACTAACTCTCAAGAAGAAGTCAGGAAAATATCAGGTGTTCAGTGATGGAGAGACGAACTATAGTTGCTAGATCTCAGAATGAAAAATTATAATCTCATAAGGTCGCTTGATTGTGAGATAAGATGATTAATGGCTAAATCTTTTAGCGACTATGATTATTGACTATAGTCACTAGGTCTTTGGAAATTATTTCATGATGTAATGATTAAAGATTTCCCTTTAGTCACCTAATCTTAGCAGAATGTGAAAAGTGCCAAATCTTTCAGTGATTGTGATTAGCTTTGTAGTCGCTATGTTGCCATAAATCAAATTTGATTACCTGTCATTGTCTCATCTCATGGCTAGTGAATTGAAGTTCAGGGCATGGCAAGTAATGATAGATTTGACATGAATTATAGAGTTTGAAGTATCAAAAGGGAAACTGCATTAAATTTTCTAGAATAAATATGACTAACTGTCACTCATTCTAAAAATTACCAAGTATTCCAGAGAGCTGGAGCTAAAAAGTATGAGAGTTCTTGAGTTTTCTAGCAATCAAAGAATTCACAGTTTTAGAAGAATTCCAATTTATAGTTAGAATGAGTCAACCGTCAATTATTGGGGCTTCTACCAGTAGGGGTTCCAAGGAGAAAGCAAAAGAAATCTACTCAGATGAGTTTCTCACCTTGCTACCAGGATCATCATAGAATAAACAGGTTAGTGCCGAGTTCTTCATTGATAATTTAAGCAATTGTAGAGATGCAAGAATGCCTAAGGTTACTAGGATACAATTGTGTTTGATAGTCCAGTACCTATATCAAACCATTGGACCTCAGAGTTAGCCAAGTTAATTGTCCTAGATGTCTTCATAGATGTTGACTTGTTGATTTCATTGGAAAATAGCTATGACCCCCTATCTAGAACAATAAGAAAGCATGATGGCTCGGCCTTAGTTACATTAGACAAGAATTCTTTCATGAGGGATTTTGGCATTAGCATCCCCATGGCCACATAAATCAATCTACAAGCCCAAGCCAATAGGTATACTCGAGAATTTGTCCTTGTGTCCAAGGAGATTCAAAACCATGTTCCATAAGGAAACATGAACTACATTGCACCAATGGCTGGTTCAGCCCCTTACTTTTTCAAAGACTTATCTTTTTACATAAAATATATTGCATATGGGTTATGTAGAGTGATAGGAGTAGATGGTGGGGTAGAAATAATTACGTTTGACATCCTGATGATGGTGTTAGAATCACAACTCATGCACACAAGAAAAGGATATGACTACATTGGGTATATCAATGATAGAATGCATGAGGGATTGGAGGCAATAAGAAAGAGGGAAGATTCACCTAGGTTTTTGCATTTCTAACTATTGATGCACCTCATTCTATTCTAAAATTACAACATCATTGACGTAAAGGACTGCAAGCCCCAAATAGTCTAGAAGGGAAGGAAAAATCTAGTACAATTTTGGATCAGGGCATGGAGTAATACTTCGCCAGAATGTGACTTTAGTGCTTTTCAAATTTGGATGGTGCAGCTGATTCTAATTGCCTTGGGAGTGAATCTTTGTAGATTGCCAGTAAAGGCTCTAAAACTAATAAAACCTTGTCAATTTATTGACAAATTGGCTAAAGGCCACAACTGGGGAGACTTTTATTATGAAAAAACATTTACTATGATAAGAATTTATGGGTTCCCCCTGCCACCCCATATTCTACCTTTCTTTGTTACACCAAGAATTTCTTTTCTAGAAATTATTTGGCAGCTAATGCTGATTGACAGAGAAAGAAAGCAAGAGAATATAAATTTAACTTTAGAGACCTAAGTGGGGAATTTGATAAGAGGGTTTGGATATAGCCCTAAAAGTTAGGCACTAGCTATGTGGAGCCTCTATCCAAAGGATCAAAAGCCTTCCCTACTGAACACCCAAGAAAAGATGGATGGTGACAAGATTGTGTGGTCAATCCAAAACACTGGAGATTTTGAGATCTCACAAGTACTAATTCATTTTTCTAGGTTAAATGAGCAAAAAACCAAGCAACTATCATAAAAGGCACCAAAAACCTTTTAATAGTTATAGTGCATTGGTGAAGGATAGAGAAGTACGTATAATAAAAGAGAAAGAATTAGTGAAATGTGTCGATGATTTGCAACAAAATATCCTCAACATGCCTGCAATTACCCCTACACCACTAGAGTAGCCTGCACTACCTAAAATTCAAAGTGTAAATGAAGGGGAAGCTATTCTGACAAAAGAGAAAGTGAACAAAGGAAAGATTTAGGCTGTTGTGCAATCCTTGTTGAAAATCTTGTGACAAAGGATAGAAGTTTTGAAGAACAAGAGAGAGGAAATTTATATTGCATATAATAAATTAGCTAGTTTGCAAAGTGAGGTGAACAATTTTGTTTCTATTTTAAGTAATTTTCATACAAATTGGTCAATAAGGGAATCATTGTTTGAAAGACTAGTAGTAGTGTAGTCTCTAAGGAATGACATCCCAGAGTTAGTTTTGCAAGTGGGAGATGAGATTGGAAAGATAGGTGTTGCTTCATGTTTCTATAAGGGTAAATCAAATTAGATAGAAGAAAAGATGACAATGTTTGGACTTGGTTTCTATAGCTTCATTCCTTAGATCAAAATAAAGGAAGGAGAAGTAAAGAATTTGGATACATGGAGGTCAGATTTTGATCTCTTACTACCAAAGAAGGAGGTTTTCCTTAAAAATATCAATGAGGTTGATATAGATCACTTCAACATAGTTCTTGATGAAGCTTTCAAGGCAGATATGGACTTCAGTAAGTTCATTAAAGATATAAAGTAGGTTGTTGATGTAAGATGGGAGAGATAGAAGAAACAACTACAAAGCATTCAACAGTTCCCATAGCTCACAGAGGAACAAGTTACTACATGGGAAAATATGACACATCCTAAGAGGAGTAAGCCTACAATAGATGACATTGATAATCTTGAAGATGAATGAGATCCAACAATGCACCTGACCTATGACAACAAGGAGAACAACTGATCATATAGAGGATGATGTAAGTTATCTAGTTAGGTGGTCATCATTCACACAAAAAAATTTAGCAGTTGCATTTGAATACCCGCAGACAAAGGTGTAGCTCAAATGGATGTTCAACATAAGAAGGAATAACTTCTAGCGGTACTTTCCCTCTTTTCTTTTAAAAGCTATAACTCTTTTGTATTTTAGTGGAAGTCACTATCAGATCCACTTGTATCTTGTTGCATCCTTTTCTCAAAGATCCCAAGGTGGTCTCCCTATATATAGAAAATGTAATCTCACACCATAACATGGTGAAATACTTATTGTCATAGGAGCTTATAGACTTAGTTTTTGATTCTCAGGAATCCAGTTTTTCTGAATGTATTGACATAGGAAGTTTATCAATAAAATATACCAAATTTCCATGTATATCTTTTATTGTCTTCATGTATGATTTTGATTTCTTTGTGTTTAAATTTGCAAGGCATTTTAGATACATCTTTCTACAAGGTAGATAGTGGGGTTGAAACTTGAGTTCCTTTCAAGGGAGGGATAAATCTTGAGTGAGGTCTCTAAGATTTTAGTCTTCATCTATGAATTGGATGATATGATTCCATCATAAGAGGGTAATTTGTAAGGCATTTTATCTGGGGTTTGGGTATGTTTGACTTGAGATATTTTTTGTAGATGTGCATTTATTGACTATGATGCCCTAGGATAAGTCACTAGTCTATGCTTATTTTGTAGTTGTTTTCATCATCAATCAAATTAAATTTTTTTACTTTAAGTTGTATGAGTTATATGACTAGATCTGTATTGAGTATATAGGTCATAATTGTGATGTTTAAAGAGTTTAATCTAAAGAGGTAATACCCACTTGAAGCTTTAAGCTCAAAGAGAAGAAGGATTGTAAATCCTTAATACATTAGTGTTGATTATTGTTGATGTATCTATTGGGACTGCTAGAGTTATAAATCAGAGTTTTTTGATTAAGTTTTGATCATCTACAATTTTGAGCACTAACAAAATTGGTGACTCTGTTGGGGAATGTAAAAATATTTCTGCAATAAACTTGGTAATAGCTTTGCTAATAGTTTTATTTGCTGTATTTGAAGACCAGTTTATAAAATTATTCCCACAAATTTGTGGGTGGAAACTCTAAGCTCTGTGTTACCAGTTGCTAGTGAAAGCTTTTGTAAATTTTGAAATTTTCTTGTCAAAATATCATGAGTAGGCCAAGGAATACTAGGTCATACTATAGGGATCACCGGGAGAGTAGAATGGGTGAAGAACTACATACACCTAATAGAAAGCAATGGTCCAAGAGAGGAACAACTGGAAATGATTCCCCTAGACTAGCTCAAGATTACATTCTAATCCCCTCCCAAAATGAAATCCTGTCTTTCTCTAAGAATCAAGAATTCCTTAGAAGAATAGATCCTGAATCTATAAGTCCTCCTTAGGAGGATGAATTTACAAATATTGGCTTTTTCTCTGCACAAGAAAGTTTAGAGGAAACAAAATATGCTTCTACTGTTGACACTGAATCTTATGATTATGAGAAATTAAGGGAAGAAGTTGATGCTTTAAGAAAAAGGGATTAGGAGCAATTTTTAGAAATTACTAGAAGGCAAAAGGAGTAGGAACAAGAAATCTATGAACTAATCATGGAAAATCAAGAAATCCTCAGAAAGACAAAAAATAATGAGATCCAAGTAAAATGTTTGAAACAAAAAGTAACTAGTTTAGATAGTGAGTTGCTTGGGGATGTCCAAAAGTTGAGACAACAAGTCAGAAATAATAAGCCAAATCTTGAGAGAGATGAATTTGAGGGTGATGGCCATGTCTTGAGACAGTTGCATCCATCTAAGATCAAAAGAAATGAGGATATTAGAAGTAAAGCAATAAATACATTTGACAAGGAAAAACAAAAGGTAGTGGGGATTAGCATAAATGATTCAAAAAGGAATGAGGTTAATCCCACTACAATATCTCAGGCTAGTTTACATTTAGAAAAGGATAGAAAAGCCAAAGAGGATCTGGCTATTCAACTAGAGAAGTTAGAATTAGAGGCTGTTGCAGATGAGATGAAGAGGAAAATTGCTTTCCTTCATACCAATATGAATACAAATGCTTGCAGCTCAATCCCTATTGTCAGTGGGCCAACACCATAAAATCAATTAGCTGGCCCTGTGCCTAACACCCATGCCTCAATTTCCAATAAAATGGTCCAAGGACCACTTCAAGGTGTAAGTCATAATGTCCTAATAATTGGTAGTTTTGCTGGAACTAATGTTGTGCATCAGAATATTGGAGGAGGTGGGGCTCAAGCTTCACAAAATTTTCAAAGAAGGCCAGTTCATCTGGATAGATACATGCCATTTTTCTTTGATGGTATTCCTGGTCAACCCAATGTCAACCCAACTGAGGTGAGAGACAAGATCCCTAAGTTTAATGGTAATAATGTTATTACTTGTGAAGAAAATCTTAAATCTTTCACATATAAAATAAATGATTATGAAATAGAAAGTGAAGACGTTGTCATGAAGCTTTTTGTTCAATCTTTGATAGCAGATGCTAGGGATTGGTACAGAGGTTTACCTAAAAATAGTGTTACTGTTAGAAATAGGAAATACTGAGAAGGGGGGTGAATCAATATTCTACAAACTTTATCTTTTGCCCAAATATGGATATAACAAATTACCTTTACACATGCATAACATAAGAAGCTAAACAACATGCATAGCAAGAAAACTAAAGAGCTCATAACACATGATATGTTCTCGAGGAAACCTTAGCCAAGGGAAAACCCCGGTGGGGATGGTACCCACAAAGATCCACTAATCAAAAGTATCTTGTTAAGGATATTGACCCTGTTAGGAGTCTATTACAAGCATATAGTGTATCGGTCCTGATTAAGGGACTATAGGCCTTGTTAGAAGCCTCAACCTTGTTAGGAGTTGTCAATACAAAATCTGATTACTAGATGAGCCCACTGCCCAAACAAGTAATGTACAATGTTTACTGATTACAAAAATGGATTAAGGTACATAACCTTATGCTTCTAGAATCAATATCTTTTTTTTTCTCTTACATTCGCATCATATCACTTTATCATATCATTACAATATTACCACATATCCCTTTTTTTTTTTTTTTTTCTTCTTACAATTTACAATTACATATATACAAGTTATTAAGGCTAATAAATTTACATGGTCAGCTTCCATATATCTTTATCTAAGGGTTAACATCTAGGATATCATCCCTTTATATTGTTAAGAAATTATTTTGATAAACAAAATAATCCCTTAACTCTTTACCAATTCTGTCTTCAAAACTGTCCTGTCGGCTTAACATTGTCTTCGGTAAAAATATCATAACTAATTCTGTACATGCCGTACTAACTTGCACTTTGAGATGGGTCATCATTAGAAATCATAGAGTCTATGTTCAAGTGCACAAGCACTGAACTTACTCCAGTCAATGTTGCAAATAAAAACTATGTCTGGGTACATTGGTGAAAATGCTATCTCACACTTAGATAAATTTGCAATGCACTTTGCTATACTTGCTCTCTGACCTTTGTGTTCTTCATGTGGATCATATGTTGCCATAATGACAACATCTATGTACTTAGCTCAGCCAAATTACCAAAAGTTACCTCATTGGATGAATTTACAAGGAGTTTCAAAGAACAGTATGCTGAACATGTCAACTCTAGTTACATGCTAAATGAATTCAATAATATCAAGAAGCATGAAAATGAAAGTATGTCAGAATTCAATAATAGGTTTTAGAAGGCCATGTACAAATTATTCCAGGTCTTGAGATTAGATGATGAAGTTTGTTTAACTATATACTTCAATGCTGTAGAGGGAAAGATGTCTTACCTCTTAAGAGACAAAAGTCCACATACCTTGAGAGATGCTTTCAAGTTAGAAATAAATATTGAAAGTAATAGGAAGGCATCTGGTGAAATGTACAAGAGGGATGAAGGAAGACTATGGAAAGAGACTAGGCCACAAAATGTGAAACCTTCCAAGGAAGATGACAAGGTTGAAAAATTGGCCAATGCTGTCAAAGATCTGTCAACTAGTTTTGATAAATTTGGGAAAAGTTTTCAAGATAATAGATCACCTTATCAAAGGTAGGAAAGATTCCCAAGATTGCATGACCAGCCATTAAAGACAAATTGGAAGGATGCGAAGCTTGTTTTTGATAGCCATGAGCCACACAAAGGTAGGGATACTCCTAATCCTTTGAAAAGAAATGCAACCCATAATGTGGAGAGTATTCCCTGGTGTATGGCTTGTAATATACCCCACTAACCTTTTCAATGTGCTATTGCTCAAGCTTTGGAAGATGAACTAGAAGATCTACCTATAGGAGACCATGAAGGCTCTGAAAAGCCTGCAGTAAATATGTTCACCACTAAGAAAGTGGAAGAATTTGCATCTTGAGATGATGAAGAGATAGTAGAAGATGTTGACTATAGGAGGAGAACTCTCCCTACTTATGAGCAACAAGTATTTTCCCATTCTGGTCATGAAGAATCTGACACTAAGACCGTTCAAACAAATATGAATAGACCAGAGATGGAAGATAATCATTAGAGAAAACCTAGTAAGGAGAAATCAAGAATCTGACCGTGGCTACTATTTCTCAGGCTAGATCTTCAAACAATTTGAGAAATAGGAAGTTTGATGTAGATCAAGGAGTCCCTAGGTCAATCTTTGTGAAAAATGATCCTTAGAGAAAGGTTTCTCCTAAACCAGTTGTTTTCCCAAGCACTGATGGCAACAATAAGAAGCAAACTATTGTAGTTTAGAATGCTAAGAAGAATGAGGAAAATACCATAGAACAAAGAAATAAGAGGGCTTGGTGGGAAAATAAATTTATCTGATCTTTCTATTGAGGCCCCAACCTTTGACATGAGACATTCCCTATCTCAGATGAAGGTATCAATCCCTTTATTGGAAATGTTGAAAATAAAAGAGCATAAGGCAATAACGTTGGCTTTGATTAATGAGAAAGAAGACATTCCTATTGTGACAAAAGGGATAGTACCAATGGAAAGAACCGAGATAACTAAAGGAGTTTCCAACTTTTGTGTTTGAAATATTGTAACTCAAGAGCCTTCCTCTATTGATCATTTCTATGTCACTTTAATTGTGAATAATTTACTACTAAACAACTATATGATAGACTCTAGTGCTACAACAATAGTGATGCCCTACCATGTAATGAAAGAGTTAGGACTTCAAGTTGATACATCTAATGGAAAATGTTATGCTATGGATAACAAAGAAGTTCTTATGGTAGGGACCTTGGTTGGAATAGAGATCAAGATTGATGCATTTCCTGAAGCCACCTATAAAATGGATGTTGTTGTAGTTGATACCAAGCCTCATTATAGTATGCTACTATCTAGATAGTGGGCAACAATAGTAGGAGGAAAGATTCAATTATATTTTTCATATGCTACAATTCCTATGAATGGCATTGAGGTAAAGTTGTAGAGAGAACCTCATTCATCAGTAATGATTGAGATGGTATCCCCTGAAGATCTAAATTGCTGTGTAGATATTGACATGAATAACTTAATGATAAAATAAATTATGTCTCATCCTAAGAACACTGATCCAATTATTGATGAATTACTCCTACAACAAGATGGACTATGGTAATTACACTTTGATGGCAGATGCTCCAAAGAGGGCTCAGGAGCTGGTGTTTTACTAATATCCCCATCAAGTATTACTTTTAAATACTCTTTTCTATTAACGTTCCAATGCACAAATAACATTGCTAAATATGAGGCTTTGATTTTGGGATTAGATATTGCAATCAAACATGGTATAATATGTTTAAAATTTTATGGAGATTCCCGATTAATTATTACTCAGATCAGATCACAATATGCTACTAAGGATGACAGACTTAAGTTATATAAATATGATGTCTGGGATAGAATTGAATTTTTTGATGCTTTTAATATCCTGTGGGTAGAAAGGTCAAAAAAAATTATGGAAGACTTCCTTGCAAATGTTGCATTAAAAACAAATGATGCAACCCTTACTGGGGTGTCAAAATTGGAAATAAAAAGTAGGCCGGTTGTCCCTGATAATGTTTGCAATTGGCAAGTTTTTGGGGATGACAGTGATATCTTAAGGTTTATTCAAGGCCTAGATTTGTATGATGGTTAGTAAATTGACCTTGATGATTATCAAGAAACTATTGATGGAAAAGATTTGGTCATGGCAAATGAGATTGTACAATTACCTTCTAATCATATCCCCAAGGGTTTAGTTGAGTTTGAAGGGAAGTTCAAAATAAAAGACAATCACATGTCCCAAAAATCAAATGCCAAGGTGGATGACTTAGAAGAAATAAACTTAGGGTCAGAAACTTCCCCTCAAGTTTTCTACATGAGGAAATGTCTCAGTAAGGATGTAAGGAATAATCTAATAAGGCTACTAAAAAGATATAAGGATGTCTTTGCTTGGTCATATGATGACCTCAAGGCCTATAGGGAAGACTTGTTTCAACATGATATTACTTTGAAGGAAGACACCAAACCATTTAGGAAAAAGAAAAGGCCCATTAATCCCTTATTAGCTTCTAAAATGCAAACAAAATTGAACAAGCTAAGGGATGTAGGCATCATTGAGCCCATTAGACATTCTTCTTGGGTCTCAAACTTAGTACCAATCAGAAAGAAGAGTGGTGATATAAGGTTGTGTGTGGATTTCATAAATTTAAATGTTGCTTCACTCAAGGACAACTATGGACTACCTAATATGGAAGCTATGCTTCATAAAGTGACTGGTTGTGATCTGTTGTCCATGATGGATGGATTTCCAGGGTACCACCAGGTATTGGTCAAAGAATCAGAGCAGTTCAAGACAACATTTACCACTCCTTTGGGAGCATATGTGTATGTCAGGATGCCTTTTGGTTTAAAGAATGCTAGAGCAACGTTCCAAAGGGAAATGAATATAGCTTTTAAGGACCTCATTAATGTCCTCATGGTTGTATACCAAGATGATTTGAGTGCATACTCTAAGAGAGCTAAAGATCATTGTAGTCACCTATAGAAGGTTCTAATAAAGGCTCTAGAGTATGGTATCTCTCTGAATCCTAAGAAATGCCACTTTTCTATTACTAAGGGAAAGCTATTAGGACATATAGTATCTAGAGAGGGAGTGATAATTGATCTTGAAAGGGTAGAAGCTATTAAGAAGGTCCCCACTCCCAAAAATATCAAGGGTGTCCAGTCTTTCCTAGAACAAATAAATTTTGTCAGAAGATTCATTGCAAATTTTTTTGAATTAGTTAAATCCATTGTCAAGTTACTAAAGAAAGATGTAAAATTTCTTTGGGATCAAGAAGCACGAGAATCCTTTTAGAAGATAAAGAAAATAATTTAGGAGGCTCCTATTTTGACATCTCTTGATTATTCCAAGCCCTTTTCTCTATTCTCTTTTGCATCTTTTCACACCATTGTAGTAGTCTTGCTACAAAAGGATGATGAAGGATTTGAACACCCCATTGCCTTTTTTAACAAGTCATTATAGTTAATAGAATTGAATTATGAGCTGATGGAAAAAAAAGCTTACGCTTTGGTAAAAACTATCAAAGAATTTAGACCCTATTTGGTATGTGCTAAAGTAAATGCATATGTCCCTCATGCTACAGTCAAAGCTATTCTAGTAAAAAGTGAGGTCACAGGAAAAAGATGCAAATGGATCAATAGGATCTAGGAATTTGATTTAGAGCTTCACATCACTAAACTTCTTAGAGGACTAGGTCTGGAAAAGTTGATGATTGAAGGAAATATGGACCTAATTCAGGACAAAAATGTTAATGTCATTGGAAGAGATGTCACTAGCATTGAGATGCAACCTTGGTATGCCAACATTGTATATTTTCTCAAAAATACTATTTTCCCAAAAGGCCTCAATGATAATTAAAGGAGTTTAAAATTGCAAGCCCAAAGATATATATTACTGCAAGGTGACTTGTATTGGAAGGATAATGATGTAATATTTCTCTTGTGTCTAGACAAAGGATAGTCTAAGAAATTTTTGAAAGAAATGCACTTTGGAATGTGTGGAGGACACCATTCAGCTAGAGAAACTACTCATAAGATCCTAAGAGCTGGGTATTATTGGCCTGTGCTATTCAAATATACCCATTCATTTGTTAGAAAGTGTGAGCCATGCTAGAGGTTCTCAAACAAGTTGAAATTCTCAAGACCGTTAATGTTGAATCCTGTAGTGGCAGAAGCTCCTTTTTCCATGTGGGGTATTGATTTCATTGGAGAGTTTAATGAGAAATCCAGTGGAGGTCACATTTGGATAGTTATAGCTACTGATTAAGTTACTAAGTGGATTGAAGGAATCCTAACAAAGAAAGCTACAAGCACAATGGTTATTGATTTGTTAATGGATAATATTGTTACAAAATTTGGTGTTCCTATCAAGATAGTGATAGACAATGCCATGAGTTTTAGATCACAGGAATTCAAGGATTTCTGTCTAGAAATAGGCATAGTGATGTCATATTCTTCCCCATATCACCCACAAGCTAATGGGTAGGCATAATCAAGCAATAAGATAATTTTGAAGATCCTGAAGAACACCTTAGAGAAGAACAAGAGAACTTGGCATGCAAAGCTTAAATTAGCTCTATGGGCAGATGGGATCACAGAAAAAGAGCCATAGGAAAGTCTCTTTTTGAGATGGTGTATGGTGTTAAATCAAGGCTACCTGTAAATAATTTATTGCCCATTTAAAAATTTATACAAAAGGAAGATTTGGAAATGTATGATACTCTGGAAGATAGAGTGCTCCAACTTATTGAATTGGATAAAACAAGAAGAGAAGGTCAAAAGGAGAACATTAGACTACAACAAAAGATGAAATACCTGTTTGATAAAAGGGCAACTATTAGGAAATTTTAGATTGAAGATTTGGTCCTTCAGTGGAATGCAAGAAGTGAGGATAAGGGAAAGCATAAGAAATTTGAATCATTATAGTTAAGTCCCTATATTATCCATCAGGCTCATGGGAAAGATTCTTATTTCCTTAAAAAAATGGATGGTGAAGAACAGGAATTGCCAGTGCATGGATAATTCCTGAAATATTTCTTCAATTAAAATGACTTATGTTCCATGCACAGTAGCCTTGCAGTGTATAGGTGTGTTTTATTTCCCAGTCATGTGTTGTTTTCCTATAGTAGGTTAAGTTTTTATTGGTCTGCTATCCAGAGATTCTGACTTCTTGCTATAAATTGGCATTTAAGCATCCTCAAAGAGAGCCACTGTTGGTAGTATTTTCAAGGTTTTCAAGGTTGCACTTCAATATTTGTTTCTTTGATAGTTTTCCTAGTTTTTGTGCTAATTTTCCTACAATCCTCCTGTCCTAGATGCTAAAATTTGTCCATAATGCTAAAAAACCCTAAGTGCTAGGTCAAAAATACTTTTGGAAGTCCAAAAGCCCTACAAAAACCTAACCGGGTTCTATTTTTCCATTAATTTTTCAAAATCACTTAAGTAAACCTTTAAGCATGTGTGCTTTATGTTTACCATCTGGTCTCCCTGTTAGCTTATGGTGACTAATTAGGAAAGTACTATCTAGGAAAGTACTGTACACTTTTCCTCTTGACCTCGCCGACTACTTTTTCGGTTATTTGGGCCGACTACTTATAACTCATTCTAACCCTAAAGCAGGAAAATATTGTATAATATGGCTTAGGGTTAGGGATTTTCATGATGTATGATTTTAGTACTTGCAGCAGAATTGGGCTGTAAGGGATTATGGATTGTAATCAGGTTGTAATCACTGGATAATAATAATATTGGACTCACTGTTGGTGGACATAGCCCAAGGATTGGGTGAACCACGTTAAATCTATGTGTCTTGTGTTCTATTCTGTGTGGTTTATTATTTTCTGATATTAGTTATATTTGCACATAATTGTTATTTCTGCCTTGTTAATCCTAACACTCCCAGTCTCTGAAAGTATTCAACATATTCCTTTTAGTCTGGCAATTTAGAAAATGCCTTTGTCGCGTGATCTCTTTAAGTCTAGAGAATATTCTTTTTCCTCATGAGACTTAGCGGATGTTCTTAAGTCACCAAGTCTCTAGATGTTCCATGTGAGATCTAGCAACTAAAATGACGAATATTTTGAAAGCAACTATAGTTGCTCAATCTCCAAATGCAAAAAGCCTTTAGTCAGGTGATCTCTTAACGGGATAATGAAGTAATAAAATATTTGGTGATTATGAGACCTCTCTTGTAGTCGCCAAGTCTCCAAATAAAAGATGGAAGTTATGTTCTTTTTAGTCGCCAAGTCTGCCAGTTCTCAAATGGCTAATGTTAATATCCAATGACCTAGGGACTGTAGTAGTCATATATTCGCAAACTCCCAGTGGTTATGTTATAAACACTCAATGATCTAACAACATAGTTATCTCCTAATCTCATAATGTAGCAGTTAAGCCATAATATATTCAGCAACTCAATGATAACCGTAGGATGAAGGATCAATGGTTAGTGTTATATCTCATAGTCTAACCGAGGTTAAAAAAGACATCTAGTGACTTGGTGAATAAAGTTTTTGTGTAGTCTCCATATTTAAGCAAGGTAAAGGGAAATATTAAGAGAGTGTGCAATATCATCAGTCGTGAAAAGATGATGGGTTAAGATAAAGGTTTTTAAAGAGTAAATCTAAACCGTTGATATAGTTTTAATTTGGCCGTAGTTGCATTATCTCCCACTTGAACCAGGAGTTAAGAAAAGTTGTAGTGATTGTGAGAAGTGCTTTGTCACCCAATCTCCAAATCAAACCAGGTTAAGAAAATCATTTAGCGACTAAGAAGTGAAAAAAAGAAAAAAATGAAAAAAACATATGAATCCTTTTGTCAGATTTGGTGACGTGTTCATTCTTGATTGGTCACTGAGTAGTATAAAATATGGATGGGGTCTTTGAACAATGGTTTGCACATAAAAGAGACCCCAAAGTCAATATTTTACACATACATTTGAATTGTAAGGGAAATACTTGAAATTAGATAAAATAAGATACATACCTCATGATGAAATTAATTTGGAAATACCTATTTTCTGGTGTCTATGTACAATTTCAGGCAATTTTGCAACCTATCCTGGACTAGAAATGCCAAGACGGAGAAAACCCATAAAACTTTTATCTTTCTGATAGTAGGTAGTCTTTGACCTTGATAAACAGTCAAAGGCTACATTAATATTTTGAAGGTTGACTTTGACTTTGTTTGCGGATCTCAAAAGCTAGGTGAAAAGGGTATCCAAATTTGTACTTTAATTCACCGTCCCGCACATGTACCTAAAAGAAAAATGGTTTTGTTTGTTGGGGTAGGGGTTTGCCTTAGTCAAACCCCAGTTTTGAATCAACCTTAATAATGGAATTGAAATAGAGGATGCTAGCAATTAGTAGAAGTAGATCTAAAAAGAAGCTATGATATTCAATAGATATGCAAATTGTATTTGAAATGTAATCAAGTATGTTAATATGAAAGTTTGAACATAACATCAACAAATGTAAATCAAACCTCCATGATTGTATGCTTGGAATCCATCTTGAGGGAAGAATGAATGGATCTTGAAGATGAACAAAAGGATCTTGAAGGAAGATCACACCATCATGATGGCTAGATCTAGGGTTTGAATGATGAATCTTGCATGCTTGAACCAAATCCCTTTAAAGGCTTCAATGCTTGAATCCTTGATCTTCAATGGAGAACTTGAATGGAGAAGAGGATGATTGATTGAATGCTTGAATGGAAGATTTCTTGAATAAATTCTTTTTTGATCACCAATGTCTCCTTGAGAGTGCTTGAGCATGAAAAATTGATTGAGATATGAGATATGAAAACTTGATGGAGAAAATGAGAGAGGAAGGCTTCCTTTTATAGTGATCTAGGGCACAATCCTTTAGAGGGGCCACCTTGGAGAATTAAATTCAAATTAGGCCTCAAACCTTTAGGAATGGACCTAAATTAAATATAATTTAAGAGTTTACCATTTCAGAGGCCAAAATAGCCGACTTGGAAGCGGGAAAACAATTCTTTCCGAAACCCAACATCCGAAAATCATGGAAACTTGAAATTTGAACCCAGGGTCAAAGACAAGGTCAACCCTAACCTAGGTTAGGGATGAGGTCATCTTTGAACCTCTAGGTCATCATTGACCCTCCAAGTCATCATTGACACAAAATGTCACCCTTGACGCAAAATGTCACCTTTGACCCAAAATGTCACATTTGACCCAAAATGTCACCTTTGACCCAAAAATGTCACCTTTGACCCAAAAATGTCATCTTTGACCCAAAAAAGTCACCTTTGACCCAAAATGTCACCTTTGACCCAAAAGTCAAGAATCTCAGAATTTCAATTTAGGATACCAGATTTATGAAGAAAAGAAGTGGAAATAGGGGGCAGAATTAGAGAAAATGTCATATCAAGGCAGAGGGCCCATTCAAGGTGTTTGACATGATCCCAAAACACCTACTCAGAGGGCTAAATGCTCTTATCATGGAAGTGCTTCCATTTTAAGATGATACATTAAGCCCCCACTTTAGCAAGAGTATGAATTCGATGTAAACTCTTGGTAAAGGAGAAGAAAGAAGAGATCCAAGTGGATTCACAAAGAGATAAAATAACACTTAGATAAGGATACAAGCTCCTAGGCTAAGGATTCTAACTCAACATACACACATGAGGGTGTGAAAAAGAGAAAACTAAAATAACAGGGGTTAGTACTAAACAACACAAATCAATTAGCTTAAGAAACCTCGCTAAGAAATATTTCTCATACTAATATCATATTTGGAAAGCTATCATATATAAAAGCATAAATTATTACATAATAAAGACAAGAGAAACACTATAAATAACATAGCTTCTGTGAGGCCCACCTTCGGCCCACATAGTGATCCTGTGTTATGCATATCAGCCTATCTTTTTTATTATGTTTCTTTCAGAGATACTTGGACTCTGTCGACTACTGTTATATTATGTTTGACTTGTTGGACTATTCTTTTGATGATTCTGCATATGGGATCCATGATGTGTAGATTTGGTTTATGTTTTTATATGATGTTTTGTGAACCTGATGATCTTGATGATATTTATATTACGTTATGGAATTTCATTTGAATTATGCAATCAAATCATGAATATTACATGCAATTGAAGTATGAGTTGAATTATGCAATTGAATGATTAATTTTCGCTATATCATATATGGTTATTTTAATGGTTTTCTTTCTTGAATTACTGATGCTGCATTTAGGTATTGCAGGTGGAAGGACCATGGAAACACATTCGGGGAAATCACATTGAACGTAGGGTAACCAGTTAAACCAAGGCCCCATCTATTAAGAGACCTGAGGCCTCGTTGTTAAGTATTTATATTCGTAACAGTAATTTGAATGATTGTGTGTTTTAATGTTGTGACATTGGACGTACCTTTCATGAAATGTTATTTTGTAAAGTGTCACTTGACACTAATGTTAAATGTTATCAAGGTACGTCGTGTGTTGTGTGAGAGAACTTGCTAGGAGTTTTAGGGAAATCTTAGCACACCTTTTTTCCATAGGGACCATGATGCAGTACCCATTCCCCATTTCCGATCTTATTCCTCGACATGAGTTTAGAGGGTTAATAATGGCCTTAGGAGATAGTTTTATGCTAAATTTGTTAACCCATTCCATATACCCATGGGTTAGGGGTATTTTCACCTTTTTAGAAGCCTAAAATTGACTTTATGACCCTTTTTAAATTTCATATTCTATCTTGAGCGAAAATTGCAACTTGCTTGATTGAACCTTATTTATGAGGTTAGGTGTAGAAGCCCTATTTAGAGGAAATTTTGGCTAAGGATGATTCATTCACCCATTCTCTATTTTTAGAGAGTTTCCAGAAAGTTAGAGGAGAAAGCTTGAAGCTTGGATTAGGGCTCAACAAAAATTCTTCCATAGCTTTGGACTTGAGGTAGGAAATCATGTGCTCTCTCTATTTTTATGAGATGTTTGTAATTGTGATCATGTTCTTGGCTTCCCATGGTTGGTCATGGTGGTAGATTGCTTTGTTTTGTGTTGTGTTTTAGCTCCCCATGGTTGGTCATGGTGAGAGCAAGCTTGCAAATGTGTTTTTCATGTAATTGGATTTTGGGTTGTTTACTCTTAGATTCTCTCACCCTTGGGAGGGAAGAGAAATCAAGAGGGGGTGTGGGAATGGAGGTAACTCCATGTGTAGAGTCTCCTCCATGTGTGGGGAAAGATGAACTTGGGTGAGTGATTTTCCCCAAGAAACCTTGCATATAGCCCTTGTGGCTATGGGGGGCATAAGGAGGGAAAATTGGCCATGTGTGCCTTGTATGTAATTGAGAAATATGGGTCCATGTGTGG
The DNA here is from genome assembly GCA_027943335.1 of Chamaecyparis obtusa. Taxonomy (NCBI): domain Eukaryota; kingdom Viridiplantae; phylum Streptophyta; class Pinopsida; order Cupressales; family Cupressaceae; genus Chamaecyparis; species Chamaecyparis obtusa. The sequence continues at coordinate 39,481 of BSBK01010391.1, forward strand.
CCTTGTTTTGTTATGAAATGGTTATCTCCATGGTTGTCTACCCACACCCTACAAAAGAAATTTATGGAATTCCTTAGTTATCTTCTTGAGGGAATTTGGGAATTTGTCAATGTTTGTTAATCTTGTTGTGATTGTGTGTGTGTGATTGTATCCTGTTCAATGTGTTCTCCCCAAGCTCGGGGTGGTCTCATGAGAGACCTTGGATGGGAGGTGAGCTCCCATGGTCTTTTCCTTGTCTTTTTTTCATTTGCAGATATTGAAGTATGGATGCATGATGGTAAAGAAGTTAAAGATTTTTGCCTTGAAGTTTTGAATGAGGAATTCACTCCATGTTTTGAAGCATTCTTGTAAATTTTGAATGGTGTTTTCAATCTCCCTTGGGAGTACTTGTAAATTGTAAATTAGAAAGGAAAATGAGATAGATAAGCATGATGCTATAATGATCTCTCATTGTAAAGATTGATGTATTGAGTGAATGTATGATACTCATGTAAAGGAAAGCAAACATCATTTTGAATATTGCAATGTTGTTTTGAAATCTAGGATGAAGTAAATTTCAATGGAAGTATAGATAATGAAAAGTTTATGTAATTCATGTTATGGATAGGATGAATACTTGCTTGTCACTTAAAAGACCTTAATCTCTCCCTACCATTGAAATTACTCTCTTTATCTTTGCAATGAGTTCTTCAAGTTGATAGAATTATATGTTGAATAGTTTTCAAATAGAACACTTATTTGAATGAAATAAGAAGATTGTAGTTTCCATTAGATGTTTCACATTGACTAAGAATAATGCAAATAAACTCTGAATATATGTTTTGAATCACTCCTTAATTCTATGATAATGTCATGAAACAACTATGAAACTATGAGCATTTTAGTTATTCAGAAGAGGCCTTATTTGATTACAATTAAACTATGTTAATCTTTGTATGAAACACTATCTAATTTCAATATCCTAAACTCTTCATTCCATTTTAGAAATCATTAAATTTTCATTGCTATGCTCTTATAAGTTTTCAAAAAAAAAATTGAACTAGAAGTGCTTAAAAAAAAATAGCACTTCCCAGAAATTTAAAGAGAGCAAAATGCTCTCTGGATTTTGTATGGGATAAAAATATTATGCAAAAATCCTTACCACAGTCATTTAATATTAATATTTATCATGCCACCTTTTTGCCAAGCAATTAAATAAACATAAATTCAAAAATATCATTCTTACCTTTTTGAAAGTCTTTCCCCCTAGGCGCAGGTGGTTGAATGCTAAGACTTTGTTATTATCCCAAACCTTTTTTGTGATGGGATGGTGTCCTTGGTGACACATCAGCAAGTTTATTGGGTTAGCTTTTTAAAACTTGTCTTCATAAACCACGCAGCCTTTGGAGGGAGATAAAAATCATGTTATAAATTTCCCTTTGTTTTAAACTTGCTAAGGGTAGGTGGGCACTCTAAACTTTGCTATTTAATGAAACCTTCTCCCAAAGCATCTCATCCTCCTTGATTTGCGCCCCCTTAGCCTTATAAGATATAGACTCCTCATGGCACGTGGGTGAGGAGAAATTAGAAAGAAGGGATGGGAGTTAATAAGGAAGATAGGGTAGTTGTTAGATGTAGGATATTTAGAGGATTAAAAGATTGTTTAGTAGATAAGTTTAATTAGTAGGTTGTTAAGATAGTTTAGAATATTAATTAAATTATGTTATTTTGTTATTATGCAAATAATGATTGTCATGGATAGATGTATGTTTGCATTGTTTTGTTATATTAATTTGTTAATGTTATTTAATCCAATGATGTAAATATTAGAACATGTTATGTTTTATAGGTTAATATATTATAATTTATTAATTAATTAATAATTATATTAATTAATTAATATTTTATAATTATTAATTAATAATACACTTATAATATTTAAGAATAGGTTGACCTACATGGTACACCGTTAACCTTAATCAACCATGTCCTCTTAGTCAACCTTTGAGATCTCTAGTTGACGAATGATAATTTTGATCGTCATGAAGATGGACGTACTCAACCTTAATTAATTTTCCTCTAGCATCCTTTTTAGACAACATTGTCGAGGTTGTTCACCTGATTCCTTGTAACCTCGTCATTGAACTCACTAACCCACATCTTGTGTGTAGAAACTTATCACCTTTTAAAAAAAATTTGTTGGTTGTGTTTTGACCCAACTTTTGGGCATCACAGCTTCATGATCCAGTCCTACTAGCATGAAAGTGAAAAGAGAGAAAGGAGAAAGTGATTACCTTGCCCAGTAAGATCCCACCTTACTATGAATCACCCTAGAGGGAGAGCCCAATAGGTTCACCCATAAAATGTGCTTTGAAATTGTAGTGTGTCTTCTGATGGCTTTTGGAATACCCATAGATCCACCTTCTTGTATCACTATGAATATAAAATGTGTGTCTCCTAATGATTTAGCAACTTATGTGTGTTACCATCGGAAGATTTAGCATATTGGAAATGCATGTCCCTTTAGGATTTAACAACTTATGAGTGTTACCTTCAGAGGATTTAGCATATTTGAAATTGGAAATACGTGTCTCTTCAAGATTTAGAAACTTATGTGCATTACCTTCCAAGATTTAGCATATTAAAAATTGAAAAATGTGTGTCGCTTTAGGATTTACCAACTTATGTGCATTACCTTCCAAGATTTAGCATGTTGCAAAACAAAAGGTTAGAAGAAAAATACATAATATAGAACGAGGGAGGCCGTATATATGCCCCCCTCCTTAATATGGAAAAAACATACCATTTTGACATGTTAAGGAAAGAAAAGAACAAGGATAAATCCTTCTTCAACATCAAGACAATATCCATAGACAACACCCAGTCCAAGCCAAGAAGGTCACATCTCCTATGAGGCCATGGAAGGGACAAATGCAAAGAGATATCATGCAAGAAGTGAAAAAGTAACCCTTGTGAGGGATAGCACACTATTCAGTTTCTAAGGTGAGAGATATATCAACCATGGAAACCCAATGTCAAACAATGAAATAGGTTGTGATCAAGGACATAGATCCTCAATGAAAACCAAAATTTTCATGTATGATTGGATATCACATAATAGATAAATATTGCTTAACCAAGGAAAGAGGTGAATCTCAGAAAGACACAAAAGAAGGAGATGACATCCTTGCCCCCCAAGTGTAGGAACAAAGATGAAAGGGGACCTATTATATCACTCACAACACTATGCAAGACAATGAGCCCCCAAGAATTAGGCTAACATTGTTTAGATAATGTGGAGATCCATAATAGGAATATAAATGCTATTTAGAGAAAACATGATTGAAATACAACTCATTGCCACAAGATATAAAAATAACATTACTATCAATGAGCTGCCTAATCTTATAATGTAAAGCTTGACATTCAATAGTAGAGTGATCATGAAATCTATGATATAAACAAAAAGGAAGAGTCTTCAAGTATGGACTACATTTCTTTTTGCATTTAGGTCTAGTAATCATCTTAGCACAAAGGAGTTTAGGCAAAAAAAATTCTTGGTCAAATTCCTTCATAGTTTCATCATGTCTTGAAGTGTTATTTGAGATGTTGTTAACATTGATTTTTTGTTGAGGATTAAATCCTAATGCATAACAATTCTCATGCCCCCCAGTGTGTAAGGGAATTTGAATTCCCTATTTATGCTTACCACATCCTTGACCATTAAATCCTTGTTTAACTAGGAAGTGATAACCATGACCATAACAAGAAGCCATATCAAAAGGATTCAATGGAACTTCAATAGTCACTATGTCATCATTAGTAGGTTTGACAGATTTATTGTGGGTAGAAGCAGTGATAAAGTTATTACTAAGGGTATTAGAAGTAGAAGTAAAAACTCATTGTTCAAATTCTCTTTGTCACTTCATAAAATGAATATCATTAACTTTATACTCTCCAATAAAGGTAGGATTAAAATCCAAGGTTCTCCAATCATCGTTAGGAAAAGCATTAGAGGAAGGAGGATTACTATTAGGAATAGGAGTAGTGTGGGTTTGAATATTCAGATAAGGATTAGGCACATCATCCACATGAAGTGTATGCATCTTGTTATTATGTATAAACTTGACTTTACGGTGAAGGGTGGAAGGAACGACATGCATCTCATGCAACCAAGGTCTACCCAAAAGAAGGTTATAATTGAGAGGTCTAGGCATAACATGAATAGGTGTATTTAGGATGACCAGATCTACTTTGATAGGTAAGGTAATGATTCCTAAAGTGTTCTTAACAATGATATCAAAGCCACGTATAGGAACATTATCAGGTTGAATAGTTGAAAGATTGACATTAATCACTTTGAGCATGTCCATGCTACAAACATTAAGCCTAGATCCATTATCAATCAAGGTCCTACGAATGATAATTTTATTGATAGAAACAATAACCATAAGAGCATCATATTGATTTTGAACTTCTTTAGAAGGTAAATCATTTTGAGTAAATACAATGTCAGGAGGACCTGGGGTAGCATGCATGCACTATAAGAAGTTATTGATGTTCTCTTGATTAGGAGGTGGAGTAGGAAGAGTTGCTAGGGATTTTTGCAAGGCTTCATAGTAGGTAGGTGAAGTTTGAAGAAGCTCCCATAAAGAAATCTTGGCAGGAGTATTTTGCAATTGGTTTATCAAATCATACTCACTAGGAAGATAGGGTGGAGGAGGAAGAATAGGTTGAGAAGGTGGTAAAGAAGTAGAAACCACCAGATTAGGTTGAGGGTTATTCCTTGTATGATATGTGTGAGCTATAGAATCTTGATTATTGAAAGACTCCATAGGTTTAGCTTTGATAGTAATACAGGGGCAACCTTTGACAGTCAACAAGGGTTTTGGATAAATCATGTTAGTTGTCTCAACACTACAAATAGATTCACAAGAAGGAAGCAAATAAGACATCCTAGGAGGAGATGAGGTAGGATCTTGATTCTCCATAAGATCATCACTAATAGGTAGATCATTAAGGGAATTCATATCATTCTCCACTAATGTCTCATCACTAGAAGGAATCCCAAATGGAGGTAAAGGATCTATACTATCATCTTCTTTCAGTAAAATGTCTACATGTGTTTTAGAAAAAGAGTTATCATCATGTATGAATATGTCATCTATTAATAAATCACCCTCTTGTATCAAAGCTTCTTTGCAAGGAGGGGATAAATCAATGTCATTATCCAAGGGATCATCCATAATGGTGTCATGAGGAAGAGAGAAGTCAACATCCAAATCCAAAGGTTCATCCCAAATAGGAGGATTATCATCCATACCAATAAAGCACCTTGTAGGGTTGCCATAATTCACTAAAGCTTGATCCCTAGAGGGGGAAGAAGGACATCTATTAGGAGAAGAATTAACATCAATCCTCAACTCCTCTCCATAAAGAGAAATATGAGTAAGATCACATGTAGTAAATAAATTCTTTCTAGGTGTAACGCCATGAAACTTTTGAAACAACTTATGCAACATGATAATAAATAAAGAAATGCATATAAAATAGATCCAAATGCATTTAAATGAAAATCAAACATAATAGGGCATCTAATTCCACAAAGAAATGTAAATGTTTTTGTATTTTTGAAGAAATTTTGCAATTTTTTTTTTTTGTTGTATTTTTGAAATATAAATGCAAGAGCATAAAGGAAATCTACTTTTATAAGCATGTAAGATCTAACATAAAATGAAAATCTAACACCACAAAGAAAGATTTGTCTGTCATAGGCTCACCAAAATGTGTAGGTGAACACACAAGATAATAGAAAGGGAGATCTAACACAATAGGGCATCTAAATCCATAAAAGAAAGGGGTAAGTATGTCGGGTTCACCAAAATGTATAGGATAAAATATGGATGGGGTCCTAGAAAAATGGTTTGCATATAAAAGAGACCCCAAGCCAATATTTTACACATACATTTGAATTGTAAGGGAAATACTTGAAATCAGATAAAATAAGATATATACCTCACGATGAAATTAATTTGGAAATACTTGTTTTCTGGTGCCTATGTACAGTTTCGAGCAATTCTACAACCTGTCCTCGACTGAAAATGCTGAGATGGAGAAAACTTAGAAAACTTTTATCTTTCTAAAAATAGGTAGTCTTTGACCCCGATAAAAGGTCAAAGGCTACATTAATATTTTGAAGGTCAACTTTGACTTTGTTTGCGGATCTTAGAAGTTTGGCAAAAAGGGTATCTAGATCTATACTTTAATTCATCATCTTACACCTATACCTACAACAAAAATGGTTTCATTTGTTGGGGTAGGGGTTTGTCTTAGTCAAACCCCAATTTGGAATCAACCTTAATAATAGAATTCAAATAGAGAATGCTAGCAAGTATTAGAAGTAGATCTAACAATGAAGCTATGATATTCAATAGATATGCAAATTGTATTTGAAATGTAATCAAGTATGCTAATATGAAAACTTGAACATAACATCAACAAATGTAAATCAAACGTCCATGATTGTATGATTGGAATCCACCTTGAGAGAAGAATGAATGGATCTTGAAGATGAAAAAAAGGATCTTGAAGGAAGATCACACCATCATGATGGCTAGATCTAGGGTTTGAATGATGAATCTTGCATGCTCAAACCAAATCCCTTTAAAGGCTTCAATGCTCAAATCCTTGATCTTCAATGGAGAACTTGAATGGAGAAGAGGATGATTGCTTGAATTCTTGAATGAATTCTTGCTTGATCACCAATGTCTCCTTGAGAGTGCTTGAGCATGAAAACATGATTGAGAGATGAGATATGAAAACTTGATGGGGAAAATGAGAGAGGAAGGCTTCCTTTTATAGTGATCTAGTGTACAATCCTCTAGAGGGGCTATCTTGGGGAATTAAATTCCAATTAGGCCTCAACCCTTTAGGAATGGACTTGAATTAAATATAATTTAAGAGTACCATTTCGGAGACCAAAACAGCTGACCCGAAAGTGGGAAAACAATTCTTTCTGAAACCCGACATCCAAAAATCATGGAAACCTCAAATTTGAACCCAAGGTCAAAGATGAGGCCAACCCCAACCTAGGTCAAGGATTGGGTTGTCGTTGACCCTCTAGGTCATCATTGACCCTCCAAGTCGTCATTGACCGAAAATGTCACCCTTGACCCAAAATGTCACCTTTGACCCAAAATGTCACCTTTGACACAAAAATGTCACCTTTGACCCAAAAATGTCACCTTTGACCTAAAAATGTCACCTTTGACCCAAAAGTCAAGAATCTTAGAATTTTAGTTCAGGATACCATATTTATGTAGAAAAGAAGTGGAAATAGGGATAGAATCAGAGAAAATGTTGGATCAAAGTTGGGGGCCCATTCAAGGTGTTTGACATGATCCCAAAACACCTACTCAAAGGGCTAAACACTCTTATCATGGAAGTGCTTCCATTTTATGATGATATAGTCACAGAGTAAAATAAAGGATTAATAATCTCTTAGTGACTACGAGATAGACTATCGTCACTAGATCTCTTGAAGAAATAAATCAAAGATTTTTGCCTATAGTCATTAGGTCTCTAGATAAAGTCAAAGTCAGAATGAAAGTGCATAGATTAAGTGACTACCATTGATTTTTTTCTTTATATGTTTAGATCTAACGGTTGTCTCTTAATCACTAGATAAAAGTGATGTCATCCAAAAGGTGCCAAGACTAAATGACTACCGTCAGATTAAGATCATGTGGTTGTCATGAGATCACATGAAGAAATAAAGAATTGAAAAAATATTCATCGATAAAGAGACTTCTCTTTAGTTGCTAGGTCTCCAAATAAGCAAGGTTGGGTAGTCTCCATAAAAGGTTTGAAAAGTCAACAAATTCTGGTGATTAAGAGACTCACTATGTAGTCACTAAATCTCTCAATAAAGAAATAAGGACATGAGACTTAGAAAAGACTATAGTCACTAGATCTCAGGATAAAATTGGTAAGTGATAAATTTTGTAGTGATTGGGAGATAAACTATAGTCACTGAGTCTCAGAATGGAGAAGAATGAAAGTAAAAGGACTTAAGCCAGGCTGTTAGATTATAATCTTATGGTAGTCGCTAAATCTCAGGTGTTCAGTGATGGAGAGATGAACTATAGAGGCTAGATCTTGGAATTAAAAATTACAATTTCATAAGATCGCCTGATCTTGAGATAAGATGATTAATGGATAAATCTTTCAGCGACTATGATTATAGACTATAGTCACCAAGTCTCTAGAAATTATTTCATGATGTAACGATTAAAGATTTACCTTTAGTCACCTAATCTCAGAAGAATGTAAAAAGCACCAAATCTTTCAGTGATTGTGATTGGCTTTGTAGTCGCTATGTTGCTAGAAATCAAATTTGATTACCTATCATTGTCTCATCTCATGACTAGTGAATTGAAGTTCAGGGCATGCCAAGTAATGGTAGATTTGACATGAATTATAGAGTTTGAAGTCTCAAAAGGGAAATTGCATTCAATTTTCTGGAATAAATACGACTAACTGTCACTCATTCTAAAAATTACCAAGTATTCCAAAGAGCTGGAGCTGAAAAGTATTAGTGTTATTGAGTTTTCTAGCAATTAGAGAATTCACAATTTCAGAAGTTTCAAAAGAATTCCAATTTGCTGTTAGAATGAGTCAACCGTCAACCAGTGGGGCTTCTACGAGGAGGTGTTCCAAGGAGAAAGAAAAAGAAAGATACTCGGATGAGTTTCTCACCTTGCTACCAGGATCATCATAGAATAAAAAGGTACCTGTATCAAACCCTTGGACCTTAGGGTTAGCCAAGTTAGTTGTCCCATACGTCTTCATAGATGTTGACTTGTTGATTGCATTGGAAAATAGCTATGACCCCCTATCTAGAACAATAAGAAAGAATGATGGCTCGGCCTTAGTTATGTTAGATATGAATTCTTTCATGAGGTCTTTTGGCATCAACATCCCCATGGCCACAAAAATCAATCTATAAGCCCAGACCAATAGGTATAATCGAGAATCTATCCTTTTGTCCAAGGAGATTCAAAACCATGTTCCACAAGGCAACATGAACTACATTGCACCAATGGATGGGTCAACCCCTTACTTTTTCAAAGACTTATCTATTTATGTAAAATATATTGCATATGAAATATGTAGAGTGCTAGGAGTAGATGGTGGAGTAGAAAGGATTACATTTGACATCTTGATGTTGGTGTTAGACTCACAACTCATGCACACAAGCAAAGGATATGACTACATTGGGTATATCATTGATAGAATGCATGAGAGACTGGAGGCAATAAGAAAGAGGGAAGATTCACCTATGTTTTTTCATTTCTCATTGTTGATGCACCTCATTCTATTCTACAACTACAACATCATGAACCTACAGGACCTTAGGCCATAAATAGTGTGGAAGGGAAGGCAAAATCTAGTACAATTTTGGATCAGGGCATGGATTAATACTTATCCAGAATGTGACTCCAGAGAAGTATTACTCCAATTGCCTTGGGAGTGAATCTTTGCAGACTGCCAGTAAAGGCTCCACAAATAATAAGACCTTGTCAATTTATTGACAAATAGGCTAAAGGACACAACTTGGGAGACTTTTATTATGAATTTTTTTTTATTGTGATAAGAATCTATGGGTTCCCCCAGCCACCCCATATTATACCTTTCTTTGTTCCACCAAGAATTGCTTTTCTAGAAATTATTTGGTAGCTGATGCTAACTGACAAAGAACATTTGGCCTCCCTCAAAAAGGGTACATTTACCCCTAAACACTTATGTTTATGCAACTTCACAATTGGCAAGAATGCATTTGCCAAGTTAAATGATTGGTTGGGCCAATTCAAGATGAATGTTGCAACACCTAGGTATGTTGACATAGAGGGTTTCATTGTAATGGCTTAGAAATATTATAGTCCTTCCATTCCTATAAATAAAAGACATGAGGAGTATCCTGAGGAAGATCTCATTAGGAACATCATAGAGGATGAATAAGTGGAAAAGAGAGCTGAGAAACTAAATGAGTTGAATAAATTGGGGATAAGAGTGAAAAATAAGGGATTTTCCTTTGGGGGTTTCTACCCTATAGTGCCTTATCTACAAAGGCTAGAAATGATGATGGAAAATTTCCATACATTGGTCAACTCAATTGAGGACCAATTGGATGACAAGGAAAGAGAAAAGGATAAACACTTAGAATCAGATTATGAGGATAGTGATGGAGCCTACCTAGTATACAACCCTCCTTCTATGGAACAAGAATCTCCGATTAGGCAAGAAGGAGAAGAAAATATCATAATGGATTTGAGAGAGCTCCCTAGCTCTCAAGATACTAGTGAGCCTCCTCTTAAGAAGCATAAATTGAAAATAGGAGAGTCTTCACAAGAAAGGGTCCTTGAGAAGAAAGGAGATAGAGTAAAGGCTCTCTTTATAGGAGATAAAGCCCATGATCACTAACTTAGGAACTTGATCAGGGAAGAGAAGAAGAAAAGAAAAATGGTAGTAGAGGATATTGAGTTTCCTCTCGCCCTTGGATAGGATGAGAGAATGTTGGAATAGGATGCCTTCTTGAAGGGTGATGATTGTATTAAGTCAAATGAATTCAAGGATTTCCTTTTATGGTGCAAGCAACAACATGTGGCTTCTAATGTTCTGATCAAGGATGATGGCTAGATACCTGATGGAGCCATCCAGGCTTTAAAGGATTATGATCCCGAGTCAGAAACTATTACTCCTGAAGAAGCTAGGAAATTAGTAAAAGCCAACAATATACTACTTGTACTTGGGTGGGATTTTGCCTCAGCTTTCATCATTGACCAAATAAGAAAGTAAGAGAATATAAATTTAACTTTAGAGACCCAAGTGGGGGATTTGATAAGAGGGTTTGGATATAGCCCTAAAAGTTAGGCACTGGCTATGTGGAGCCTCTATCCAAAGGATCAAAAGCCTTCCCTACTAAACATCCAAGAAAAGATGGATGGTGACAAGATTGTGTGGTCAATCCACAACACTAGAGATCTTGAGATCTGACAAGTACTAACTCATTTTGCTAGGTTAAATGTGGACAAAACCAAGCAACTATCAAAAAGGCACTAATTTTTTTTTAAGGATTATAGTGCATTGGTGAGGGATAGAGAAGTACATATAATAAAAGAGAAAGAATTAGAGAAATGTGTGGATGATTTGTAGCAACAGATCCTCAACATGCCTACAACTACCCCTACACCACTAGAGTAGCTTGCACTACTAGAAATTCAAAGTGTAAATGAAGAGGAAGCTACTGCAACAAAAGAGAAAGTGAAAAAAGAAAAGATTGAGGTTGTTGTGCAATCCTTGTTGAATATCTTGCAACATAGGATAGAAGTTTTGAAGAACAAGAGAGAGGCAATTTATATTGCATATAATAAATTAGCTAGTTTGCAAAGTGAGGTGAACAATTTTGTTTCTATTTTAAGTACTTTTCATACAACTTGGTCAATAAGGGAATCATTGTTTGAAAGACTAGCAACAATCTAGTCTCTAAGGAATGACATCCCAGAGTTAGTTTTGCAAGTGGGAGATGAGATTGGAAAGATAGGTGCTGCTTCATCTTTCCATAAGGGTAGAGAAAATCAGATAGAAGCAAAGATGACCATGTTTGGACCTGGTTTCAATAGGTTCATTCCTTAGATCAGAACATAGGAAGGAGAAGTAAAGAATTTGGATACATGGAGGTCAAATTTTGATCTCTTACTGCCAAAGAAGGAGGTTTTCCCTAAAGATATCAATGAGATTGATATAGATCAATTCAACATAGTTCTTGATGAAGCTTTCAAGGTAGAGATGTACTTCAGCAAATTCATTATAGATATAAAGTAGGTTGCTAATGAAAGATGAGAAAGATAGAAGAAATAACTACAGAGCATTCAGTAGTTCCCATGGCCCACAAAGGAATAGGTTACTACATGGGACAATATGACAAGGCCTAAGAGGAGTAAGCCTACAACAGATGACATTAATGATCTTGAAGATGAATGAGCTCCAACAATGCACCTGACCTATGAGCACAGGGAGAACAACTGATCATATAGAGGATGATGTAAGTTAGATGGTTAGGCAGTCATCATTCACACAACAAACTTTAGCAGTTGCATCTGAATACCTACAGACAAAGGTGCAACTTAAATGGATGTTTAACATAAGAAGGAACAACTTCTGGTGCTACTTTCCCTCTTTTCTGTTAAAAGCTTTAGCTCTTTTGTATTTTAGTGCAAGTCACTATCAGAGCCACCTGTAGCTTGTTGCATCCTTTTCTCAAGGATCCCAAGGTGGTCTCCCTATATATAGAAAATGTAAACACACACCAAAACATGGTGAAATACTTATTGTCTTATAGACTTAGTTTTTGATTCTCAAGAATCCAATTTTTTTGAATGTATTGACACATGGAGTTTATCAATAAAATATACCAAATTTTTATGTATATCTTTTATTGTCTTCATGTATGATTTTGATTTCTCTATGTGTTTAAATTTTCAAGGCATTTTAGATACATCTTTCTACAAGGTAGATAGTGGGGTTGAAACTTGAGTTCCTTTCAAGGGAGGGATAAATCTTGAGTGAGGTCTCTGAGATTTTAGTCTTCATATATGAATTATATGATATGATTCATGCATAAGAGGGTAATTTGTAAGGCATTTTATCTGGGGTTTGGGTGTGTTTGACTTGAGAGATTTTCTATAGATGTGCATTTATTGACTATGATGCCCTAGGATAAGGCACTGGTCTATCCTTATTTTGAAGTTGTTTTAATCATCAATCAAATTAAATGATTTAATTTAAGTTGTATGAGTTATATGACTAGATTTGTATTGAGTATACAGGTCATGTAATTGTGATGTTTAAAGAATTCAATCTAAAGAGGTAATACCCACCTGAAGCTTTAAGCTCAAAGATAAGAAGGATCGTTAATCCTTAATACCTTATTGTTGATTATTGATGATGTATCTATTGGGACTTCTAGAGTTATAAATAAGAGTTTTCTGATTAAATTTTGATCATCTGCAATTTTGAGCACTAATAGAAGGGTTTTTCAAAAACCTAGGAATTGGATCTAATAATAGGACGGAAGCAATTGCTTCTTGGAAGGGCATATAATTCCTAAAAGTGTTGAACTATGACTGTATAATCCTTGAAGGAGAATCTAAGAAAATAATGGACTATTTAAAAGGGGCCATTGATTTATTTTGGTATTTTTTGACTATTTTGTAGAATTAAAAAAAACTCTCTCCACCTTCAAGAATTTTGAGATTTGCAACACCTTGAGAAAAAGAAACAAAACAAAAAATATCATAGCTAATTTAGAGCTTAACTTAAAGGATTGGTACTATGTTATGTTTGAGCAGCGTCCCAAAAATGAGATCAATGTAGAAAATTAAAATTTATGTATTTTTTGTTCTAGGATGGTTCTCAGGAGAAAGTATCATGAATTTTAAACAACTAAATGGTATGTAGAACAATATTACTAATCTTATGTGGAATTATTACATTTGAAATAATAAGAAGCTAGAGAAAGGGATTATAAGTCACGTGAAGGTCACACAGATGAACCCTCCTTTGAATTTATATAAGATAAAATGATACATTAAAATATCTCCTATGCATATGAGTAAGGATAAAGGCCTTTGATGTCAAACTTGTTTAGAGTACACTCACATGAACTTCGAGGCTAGCTAGACACTAACATGACACTTTTGTTTGAATGACATTTATGTTCAAAATAATAATGTCATCAATGAACAAGAAATTGGATTTTTCATTAATAATTTTTTAAAAAAATATCTTTAAGGGGAGCTATCTTGTCTAGAGTCTAAAAAATTAAGTCAAAATATTTCATAAAAACCAAATTTTTCATGTCATTATTATGGGTCATTATGTCAAACCTTTTCATTTTTTTTCTAAAGGAATAAGTGTATTATGTTCAAGAAAATTCACTTCCTATCTAGTAAGAAGAGTGAAAAGGTCCATTTTTTTAACTGGTTTTGGTAATGGTGGGCCTATAATTTCCACTATTGATCAATAGTTGAATATTTTAGAGGTTAGAGTATAATGGGAGATCCTCTTAAGTGCTTAGAACCTAAAGACTATAAAAAATTATTATGGAACAAAGAGCTTTGGAATATTTCTAGAAGAGCTAATCTTATACCATACTTCGAAGAAATAAGGGGTTATAACACTACATTGTCCATGAAGTTTTTTAATCCTTGGCACTAAGTAAACGTCACCATTGGAAGTATAAAATTTTGTATCACCCCATATTTGATAGTTGTTGCTATAGGATTAAAATGTGTGGGTGATAGAGTTGAGAAGAAATCTCTTATGATTACAAGCATTACATGAAGAAGTTATTTTAGAAAAGGGAGAAACTAGTTGCCATTGACAACAAGAGTAGGTATGATAGGTTTTCCTTACCCCCTAAGTATTCTCTTTTTTCCTTTTATGTATTAAAGTACTTCACCCTAGAAGATTGATATACCACCTTCCATGGGTATCATTTTCCTATATTGATCATATAAGAAACTTCCATAATATAAATATCCCTTTTTTCCTCTTCACATCCTTGAGTAGTAGTAGAGCTAAGGGTGCATCACCTCCTCTTCACCAGGACCTTATCTATACCCTTTACCAACAAAAAATAAACAAATACCCATTTTTATATCACATCCTCTTGTATGTCCAACATGTAAAAACACAATTTGAAGCTAATTGAAACAAACCCTCTTCCTGAAAAATCCAACCCTGGTGAGAATAAGTCCAACTTTACTATGATTAAGAAGATCAAGAACCCTAAAACCACTTATGAAGACATCCCCCTTGAAGAGGAACTACTTGACACTATCACCTAGAAAAGAAAGTCTTTTTCTATAAAACCAACCACTTCAAAGGCCAAAAAAAATAGCAAAAATGTTAAAAGGATGATCCTTTTTATCAACAATGCTTTGGAGTATGAGGTGGAAGATGTAGAGGAGTCCACAAATAACATTAAACATCACAATTATGCTAAAGAGGTTAAAGAGCTTGAGAAAGAATAGAAGGGAAAATATATAGAGATTACAATGAATCTTCATGATTTGGAGGATACCGTGAACATGGTGTGTAACTTCCTTGCTCAGGCTGGTAATGACTCTCTAGAAAACATACCACCTTCGCCTATTCTGGGGAAAATAAAACTGATAACCCTAACCTCAGATATCAGATTGATAACCTCCATAATAGAATCATATATCTAGAGGGTTCAACTATAATGTTTGTCAATGCCAAAGATCATTTCAGCAATGCCATTTATTCTATCTATAGGGTGATTTATGGGATAATGAAGAAGGATCTATTTGGAGTGGTCACCTAGAAAAGAAGGATTAAGAAAATAGTGAAGAGAAGGAAAGATAAGATAAAAATAAAGGAATAACAATAAGAAGAGGATAATGAAGATTGGTAGATATTCTCAATAGTCTTTCTAATGACTAGGATAGGATTGCTAAGTCCAATGATAGCTAAGTTTTTAGTTTTAATGCATTCCTTGGTGATACTCTACTTTGTCTCTATGATAATTTTGACCTTGATCTCATTATTTTTGTTATCACATCATAGTTGTTGTTTGTTGGACTATTGAAACTTCATGAGAAATAATTTTTTTTGTTTTCTTACTATTTTGAAAAGAATAAACTCTTTTATATTTTTATTTTGATAAACTATGATACTAATAATGTTATTAGTTGCAGTGGTAGGTTTCTTTTTGAAGCTAACAATTGTTGTTTTTAATTGATTTTATTGTTGGATGGGTTTTGCCTTTCTCTTGGCTATAATGACCCTGAGAAGAGGTTTGAGTACTATTTTTTAGTGTATATTGTGCTTTAATGGGATCATAGCCCTTTCCCTACTAACTTAATAAAAAAATCCTCTATCAGGAAACAACTAGTTTTGCAAAATATTCCAAATTCAACACACTCCAAATATTTTGAAATAACACTAGATAATATTCAAACTTGGCTCTAATAACAAATCAAAAAATATAACAACATAATGAAATAGAGTGGTATTAATAAAAATGACAAAATAGAGGTACTCTACTCTTGATTTAATTAGACAATAAATGCATATTTATATAGTAGATGAAAAAACCAACATTCTTAAATAGAATAAGATCAAATTGGACATGAAAATGGACATGTAGATAACTCTTATATCTAATTGGATATGAGAGAAAAATCTATATAGTTAGGTGTTGTTTCAAACTAAAATACTTTAACACAAAACTATAGATGAAGAACATCTAACTAAAGAGATTGTAAACAACTAAAATTCTATCCCTAATAACTTAAAAATTATATACCTCATGTGGAGCTTTAGGTTATGAGTTATTCAAACAAGAAGCCCTTTGATTTTTTGTTCAAGTCCAATTGTGAAAATGACAGGATCATTTTTCATTTGTCTCTAAAATTGATGATGCTTACCAAACCACAATGTGGAATTATAGTCTCATTTAAATTTAGATAAAGGAAAATATTTTTCTATGTACTATAAATAATATGTTTAGTTGTAGAAAAATATGTTGTCCTTAATTCTATTTCATTTTGGGTTTCCATGAATATGAGTTCAATTGGAAAGTCTAATAGCACTAGCTATTTTTTTCATTGAATTGGGTCACAAAATATTCCTATAATCAAATAAAATATATTTTAAGTTTCTAAAGCCTATTCAACATATCCATTTAATGTGAATCCTACTATGAGACATCATTTCAAATGGTCTATGTGTGTCATTGTTTTTCTTCCACATTTCTATTAGGGCGATTGTAATTACAAGACAATATGATTCTAGACTAAGAGATCCCCACACATTATTTGAAAGCTTTAAATTTTCATTTTGTTCCTATCTGAGCTGTGAGATGAAATTTTTGTGAGACATTTTGTCAAATAGTTTATGTGCCCCATCTATTGGTCCACAATTTAAATACATGATAGATTTTGTCAATTAATTTTACTAGAAATTTTTTGAAACTTTATCAATAAACCTATTCTATATGTCTATGCCTACAATGTATTCGTTTAAGCCATTTTATCAAATAGTTATATATGGTTTCATATTATAATAAAATATATTTTGTAGCATTTGTAGTTTATGCATTGGGTGATATCCATTTATAATTTTCATTGTGATGCATGGAAATTCCTTAATCTAAATGTTACATTATCTACAAATTTTGATAGAAAAAAGTTTCAAATAATATTTTAGAAAAATATTTCTACATATGTATTTTTCAATTGTTTAAGCCAATTGAGGCATTATATCCAATAATTCACTAGCTTGGTCTATACCCACATGGAAACAACAACTTCTAATATTGTTTATACATTGTTCCAGATGCTCACATGGAAATCCTAAAAACTATCCTTTATAAATGATTGTTCATAACCTTATATCAACACTGATATGGGAGTCAATAGAAAAATATATATTAAAGTTTAAAATTCTACTTACAGTGAGGCACATGTTCAAGTTGTGTTACCTATCACTTTCACTAAAAGATTTATTATAGGGCACAAAGGTTCTATTCAAAGTATTACATTTAAAATGTTGGATGATTTTTAAGGAGAAATATAAGTTTGAAAGAAAAGAAGTTTGAAACAAGATTCAATTCAAATTAATATAGAATTCACCAATCTCAATATGATGATATTTTGAAGAACAGTCATTTTAGATGTGATATATTTTGTACTAACAAATATTTTTTTTAACTTTAATGCTAACAAAAAAAAATATAGTTTGATATTTATTTTTAATTTTTAACTTAAATTGAAATGTATTTTAATTATTCATATTTTTAAATCAAATTACTAATGATAAATATAAATAGTTAAATTTATAATTATTCTTGTACAAATTAACATAAATTCTATTAGTTTATGAAACAAATTACAAATATGGTCTTCATATGCAAGCAATCCTATCAAAGAAAACAAACATATATAATAGTCTAGATTCTTATATCTCATGAGAGATAGAGAATACTCCCTATGGAAAATATAACTAAACTTAGACACACTATATGAGTCTATACATGAGAACTCTAGACATTTCATGCCTCTAAAAGGAGTGGCCTCTTTTTATAAGATAATTAGTTGGTGGAGGCATGTTACAAATTATAATTTATGCTTTGGAATCCATCCATACAAATTTTACAAGTGTCCCTCTAATCCCACCAACAAATTAAATTTACTTTATCAAAGTCACTTTTGGAAAACCAATGAGTGAGAAGGGCCTACTTAACACCTATAAATGGCTACAGGGGTCTTACTTTTTAAACAACATTACATCCTCTTTTTCACATCATATAATGGGTGACATCACAATTCAAGCTAGCCCATGTATTAGTTGAGTGGAATGAGGTCCATTACATTATTCAGAAGTGTTGAAAAAGGTATATCCCAGTCATTTGGTCTTTGTTGAAAAACATAATCTATGTCAAAAACATAGTCATGTGGAAAATCTCTATCCAACTTAATGCGTCTAGCTAAGACTACATGTGAAAGGAAAATTTTCATCTCTTGAATCTTAACATTTACCTGCCAAATAGCCATAAGTAGATCCAATTCTTTTCTGGAGAAGTCACACCCAACATTTTGGAAGTGTGTTAATTAATGGATCATACACTCAACCAATGTTCTCCATAACCTTGAATGTATTATACTGAGAAATTATTTTATGTCTTCTTTGAATGTAATTCCTACCAAGTTAGCATATTATTTTATTGCGTCTTGATTAAAACTTACTCAGATGATGGAGCCAAATTTTAAAATTTTCAATAAACTCTTTTTGCTTATTTTGGACCAACTCATTCTAAAGAGACCTTTGATGCATAGATGAATAATTCCATAAATAGTACACTAGTGTCAGAAAAGAGCATATTCTAATCCAAGGAACTCTAAAAGATTTCTTTCTTCTTCATCATCTACAAATCCATGACGATGATGATAAGATATGACTGATTTTACCAAAATTAGCCATTTCTCTAAAAATGTATGCTTCAAGTATTTTTGCTACAATATGGCTGGGTTAAAATGGTAGACTCATGTTATTATCAAATCTAATAAATATTGCAGTACCATAAGATCAAAACTAATCAAGTTCACCAAAGATGATTCTTTTATTATAAATGCATCATGCTAATTATTTGGTGAGAGCATTGGCTAAATTATTATTTCCCCTTTAATCTATTCAATATAAATTTCTTAACCGAGGAATTCAAAATACTAGCATGCAATTCTTCCTAGTGTTGTATCATTGTTGGGGTTATTTTTTAATAGATTCCTCATGCCCTAACTATTTGTTCTAACTATAAATTTGACTAGAGTTAGGAAGATTTTGAAATTTTCAACACCTTTCTTTACCGCTAGTATCTCCTTTTCAAATATGTGATATTTACATTCAATATCAGTGAAGGTTCCTGACCTATATCTACAAATATATATTTTCTTGTCTCCTTCTTCCTGGATCAACACTACATACCAATTTGTGTCAAAGGAACCAATGCACAATATTTATGGTAATATAAAAGCTAAATTTTATGCTTTATACACCTTTGGTTTCCTTTAGTGACCATCCATTTATGTTTTCCTTAAAATATTCTTGGGTTTAATTTCTATATTTTGTAAGGCCCTTTTAAAATGATGAAATGTAATTTAAACAACCCAAAAATCTTTGAATTTGCATTTTGTCATGGAGTATATTGAGAGACTCTTGTATATTTTGAAAAATATGGGCCTATAACTATATTTAGCCTTTATTTAAATACAAACTAATAAATTTAATTTGATATTTACCAATTACCATCTTTTTGGTTGATATAAAAATTCTACGCTATTTAATTTATCCAAAAAGTTCCTCCAAATGTTGTATGTGTTTAGCTACTAAATATGAAAAAATAATGATATCATAAATATAGACAACACAAAACTCTTTCAAGTTCCTTAATGCCTTGTCCATTCACTAGTACATTTGAGACCTTTTTTTGACAGTAGGTCATCAGAATTGGGATGGTTTACCATCGATATAACGACACCACCCACCATCACTGTTTTGCAGTAAAAAAAATGACGGCTATGATTGGTGTTATAATTAAGACAACTATGGCCATCACAAAAAGGAGATTTTAGCACAACAAATACAATATTGTGTCTATTTGTAGCTATCCCAATTTTGATGGGTAGATGTCAGATGTAGTTAGTTTACTAATAGAAATTTTGTACATGCAATGGTTAACCATCCTAATGTTCCAACGAATAACTGTTGTTGGTAGATTATTTACCGAAAAAAATGCTGTGCATGCAATGGTTGTTCGTTAGGAGTTTTTGACAGATTGTCATCACTTTTCTATTGACGTCATAATTGTGATAGAATTTACAATTTTTTTTTTTAAAAAAATATTTTTCGATTGAGTTTGTATCGATTTAGAATGGTGTTCTTGCAGATCTGGTTCCAGTTGGTTGCATTACTTTTAGATCTTGATTGACTTGCAATGTGGTTTGGTGAGTCAAGGTCTTTTATTTGTGCTCATGATTTGGTTATGTCATTCGGAGATGACTTTGTAGTAGATTCAGTAGATGACAAGAAGCTAGTACAATGATTAGATATGCATTCTTCTTGATGTGTTTGTGGGATATATGTGGACCTGATTGTATTTGGATCTGATTTGAGCAATTTCTTGACTTCTTTGGTCTGAATTGGATGTGCTTTGTTCCTATGTAGTGTAGTAGTGACTTGACTTGCAGAACTTGCACAATGGAAATTTGTAGATCACTATGGTGTCTGTGATGACTTAAAGAAGTATTCTTCTTGGTGAACCGAGCTGAGAGACTTGGATTATAGATTGTAGGTCATTTGATGTGACTTATGAGACATTGGATGCCTCTTCATAGTGGGTTCACGATGCAGTCTATTGTGTTTCTTTGTGACTTAGTTCTTGGTAGAGATCTGTTAATTTGGTAACCATTGAGATGGATCGATATGACTTGATCTTGGGTCAAGACTTCTTGAGGCAAGCTGAAGTGATCATTGCTCCTTGAAGTGATTGATGTTTATGATAGATAGCATTCATTTTTAGTTTTGTCATTGGTTATTCTTTGGTTTATGTTGTAATTGCGATGGTTCACACTATTTTTTTAAAAAGAAATATATATTTGTCATACGTTTATTGAGATCTTAAATTATTGAGCTTCTCTTTGTTTTGATAATAGTTTAACATTCTCTACTTAACAGGGCCAAACACGTGAAGGTGGAAGCTCATTTGGCCCCTCCTAGGATCCTCTTATGACCCTTTATGACACTTTAAGACCTCTAAGATGTATTCTTAGGGATTGTAAAGGGTCATAAAGGGTCATAAGGGATCTTGGGATACAACAGCTGAGAAACATAAATGTAGGCATCATGGTCACAATTGTTTGGAGACACAACATAATTGAATGCTATACCCAGACAGTTAGAATAACTAAGAGGGGGGTGAATCAGTTATCTAGTGTCCCAATACAAAATGTATAATCCAAAAACAAATACTTAAAAGTTTTGATACTTGGTAACTTGAAATACTGTACTATTTGTGCTTTTACCGATTACCAGTCTAAAACATATAGTTGTTACCGATCAAATCAAATATGCAACATGCAAATATGACATAAAACAAATATCACAATCAACACATAACACAAGATCCAAAAACTAAAGATCGTTAGAATAACTAAGAAGGGGGTGAATCAGTTATCTAGTGTCCCAATACAAAATGTATAATCCAAAAACAAATACTTAAAAGTTTTGATACTTGGTAACTTGAAATACTGTACTATTTGTGCTTTTACCGATTACCAGTCTAAAACATATAGTTGTTACCGATCAAATCAAATATGCAACATGCAAATATGACATAAAACAAATATCACAATCAACACATAACACAAGAGGTTTAATGTGGAAACCTTGTGAAGGGAAAAACCACCTGGGACCGACAACCCAAAAATATTCACTCTTCTGAAGTGAGATCAATGAAGACCCAACCCTATTAAAGGTTACAAACACACTATTAGGTGTGACCTTGTTAGAAGATTTTAGACCAACCGTTATCATCCAACTAGCATTCACTATGGGGTTGATAGGATAACAATGTTCATTCTATGAATGATATATAATAAGACTTTCTTAGTCCACTTGATTAAGAGATTTAACTATGTACAATGGTTAAATATGTAATAGTAGGTGATCTACCTTAATACAACTTCAATTGCAGATATACAGATCAATATTTAGCTCATACAAATCTTTCTAATCAATGTAACACTTCTGATTCAACAATATATCAACTTACTATCCATCGATAATTACTCTTTATCACTCGGTAATGCTCTACAATTAGGTTCTCCTTAACCTGTATGATCAGAATGCATGAAAAATTGTTCACGCGATAATTCTACAGTTTTCTTTTCTTTTGACATCTTTCACTATGAAATCTCTAGTCTCTTATATAGACATGTAAACCATTTTCTTCTTGTCCATCAGATTTCACTACTTAATCTCATCCACTGATTTTGCCACTTTATTCTTCTTTGGCTAATGTGTTAATAACATGCTTCAATCTGCTCTATTAGATCTTCCTTGAATTTTGTTAGCTGTCAATCTTCATAACAAACATTATCTGTTACCTCAAAATCATACACTTTCTAGCTCATCAATCTTATTAGCTAAACTAGTCATTTAATTCTTTTCTCCTACTCAGTTAACAAAGAAATGCATCAGTGTCGGTAAACACTAGCTCCTCAATTAACATTGCACTTGGTATACACTAAGCTCTATTGGTGTATACTGCAATGGTTTATTTACTGACAACACTACTTTGTGTCTTTCAGCTATTTTCCTCATCATAGATGAATGCAACATAATCAAGTCAATATCATAAGGTCATAGAATCATCAACAAGTTACTCAATGTATTCCTTATCCTCATCTATCATATCCATCTTCCTTATATAGATATTTCTATTCTTCATCTCTTTCACCTTTCTTCAAATGTTTTGGTATAGTAACTTACAAGATAAGTACTGTCAAGCAAGTTGACATCAATGACAACATAATTTACTGATTTAATTATCTTACATATCTAATCAATCAGCTCAGTGATCTTTAATAATAGATTCTTTAATTAGGTTCTAAATCAGTTGTAGTTTCACCAATCTCTCCCTTTGGCATTGATGACAACTCAAGTAATATGAAATGTACCATACACACCAAACATGTATTCTACAACTCTGTGAACAAATTTTGTACAAGCTCTCCCTAGCTTAATATGTTTAATCACTACATTACTAAACAACATTCAAAATATAGCTTTGACATTCTACAGATGTGCTCATTTCAGCTCTCAGGTTCCTGCTTCTATTCTCAGTAATTGATCTTCAATGCTCTTCCAGATTATCTCTCCCTTAGATAGTTCTCATCAGTGTATATTTTTTCATACTATTTCTCTCTCCCTTTGACAACAATGCCAAATAAATAAATAAACAAATAGCTCTTCAGTAGCCAAGTAACTCTCTATTATCTAATACATTCTCTGTATCTCTATATATTGATATCCCAATCTGTTTCAGTTCTCCAAACTTATCACAACCTTAAACATGATCCAAAGTGTGAACTATTTTGCATCAACATGAATGTTCTTCTGATAAGATTAGGTTGATGCAACATCCAGATCACATTAGTGACTGGTAGACAGGGGACATACCCCTAGTCTAGTCCTTAAGTAATCAAATGTATCCTTCGGTAGAGCCTTTGTAAATATGTCTGCAAGTTATTCTTTTGATGTAAAAAATTCTAAATTCACTTTCTTCTCCTATACTTGTTCTCTTAAGTAGTGATACTTAATAGATTTATGCTTTGTCTTAGAGTGCATCACTGGATTCTTTAAAATATTAATTGCACTAGTGTTTTCACAGTATATAATCATCAGCTCAGTGATTACCTCATTCATACCTTCCAACACTTGCTTAATAAATGAAATGTTTGAGCAATTCATAGCAGTAGCAACATACTCCATTTTAGCTGTAGATTGAGAAATACAAGCCTACTTTTTACTTGTCTAAGTTACAAGTCTTTCACCAAAGAAAAATGCTCCTTTGGTGGTGCTTTTTATGTCATCCACATTTCCATCCCAATCAACATCGGTGTATACCTTCAATTCAAACTTGCCTTCCTTAGGATACCATAATCCATAATCCTCTATTTTCTTTAGGTATCTTAAGATTCTTTTAGTAGTAATCATGTGTGATTCTCTAGGGTTAGCAGAAAATTTAGCAACAATTCCCACAGCATGTGCTATATTTGGTCTACTGTGAACTGCATATATTAAATTACCAATCATGGATTAGTAAAGTGTCTGATTTACCTCTGTAGTTTTATCTTCCTTTGTTGATTTACATCTAGTATCCATTAGTGTTTCCATAGGTTTAGCATCTTCCATGCCAAATGCCTTCAATACTTCCTTTATGTATTTAGATTGTATGATGAATATCCCATCATTCTACTAAATCACTTGTAAGATTAGAAAGAACTTAATCTCTCCAAACATAGACATTTCATATTCTTGTCTCATCTCATCAGCCAAAAATTTATATATGTGATCTTGACCTCCAAAAATAATATCATCCACAAATATCTCAACAATAAGAATAGTATCATCAATATCTCCTTTCATGTACAAATTGTTGTTCTCACTAGTTCTAACAAATCCAATACTTAACAAATAAGTATGTAGCCTTTCATACCAGGCTCTCAGTGCTTGCTCCAAACCATATAAAGCTTTATATAATCTACATACCATGTCTTTTTTGTCTAGATCAACAAACCCTTTAGGTTGTTCTATGTAGACCTCTTCTTCAAGTATCCCATTCAAAAATGCCGACTTCACATCCATTTGATAAAATTTAAATTTCTTGTGTGCAGTATATGCAAGTAGCATCCTAACTCCTTCCAATCTAGCAATAGGTGCAAATGTTTCACCATAATCAATTCCTTCCTCCCATGCATATCCCTTGCATACCAATCTAGCTTTGTTTCTTTTAACCTCACCATTTTCATTCAGCTTGTTCTAGAATATCCACTTAGTATCGATAACATTCTTATATTTAGGTCAGGGTACTAAGGTCTAGGTTTTGTTTTTCTCTATCTTTTCTATTTCCTCTTTCATTGCATTAACCCATTCTCCAGTCTCTAATGCAACTTTTACATTTTTCAGTTCATATTCACAAACTAGACATGTACCTTGTCTTGTCTTACTCCTTGTTTGCATGCCAACTTGTCTGTCTCCAATAATTTGTGTCTTAGGATGATGTCTCCTGACAAACCTTGCTAGTACTCGGTCTCTTCTTTCTTTTTCATCTTGTGAAGGTTCATTTTCTTGCTCGGTAGGTCCATCCTGCTCATTGGTTTCCCTTTCCTATTCTTTTGCATTGTTTTCCTACCGACCGGTTATCATAGGCTGCAGCTTCGGTAGATACTCTAGATGTTCAATGTAAGTGAATCTACCATAGTCTTTTAGTTCCTTTTTACTTTCCTCTGCATTATTTTCATCAAACTCATCAACTCGGACATTAGTAATTTCAATCATTTTATTTGTAACCTTATTCAGACATTTATATGCTTTAATTTTAGTGGAATATCCTAGAAATATCCCTTCATCACCTTTAGAGTCAAATTTCCCATTTCTCTCATCTTCTAGAATAAAGCATTTACTTCCAAAAATATTGAAATAACTTACAGTAGGTTTGTGTCCAAACCACAACTCATAGGGTGTCTTGTTAGTGTCCTTCAGTTGTACTCAGTTAAGAACATAAACAACTGTACTGACAACTTCCCTCCAATATGTTTGAGCAACATTCTTTTTCAACATCAGAGTCCTTGCATAGTCAATTATTGACCTATTCCTTCTTTCAGCAATCCCATTCTGTTGAGGTGTCCTCAGTGTAGAGACCTATCTTTTAATACCATGCTCATTACAGAAATTAGTAAATTCATCAGAGATAAATTCATCTCCTCTATCAGATCTTAGGCATTTCAATTCTTTACCAATCTCCTTTTCTACCTTAGCTTTATACCATTTGAACATCTTAAATGCTTTAGATTTTTCTTTCAAGAACATAACAGTAATCAATCTAGTATAGTCATCAACAAAAAGAATAAAGTATCTATCACCATAATAATTTTGAGTTCTCATAGGACCACATAGGTCAGTATGAACCAACTCAAGTATCTTCTTTGTTAAATAATCCTTTCTTTTGAAACTAGATTTAGTCAATTTCCCTTTTTGACATTCATGACACATAACATGATCAGGTTTTGACAAGTTAGGTAGACCTCTAACTCTTTTCCTTTTACTGATCTTAATCATGTTATCAAAATTCATATGGTATAACCTTTTATGCCACAACCAAGCATCTTCATTTTTCATCATCAAGCAAGAAGATTCATCAGTATCAAGATAAAATAGATTACCTCTTGATTGTGCACCAGTTCCAACTAATCTTTCACCATCATCAAAGATTTTCACTTTCTTGCTCTCAAAAGCAACTTGGTGACCTAAATTGTTCAGCTGTGCCACACTTAACAAATTATAGTTCAATCCATCTACCCAATAAGCATTATCACATTTTATCCTATCATTTATATCAAGGATCCTTTACCTCTTACCATACAGGGTGTGTCATTACCCATCTTAATAGATCCTCCATTGTATTTTTCAAGTTGATCAAATTTCTCTTCATCACCTGTCATGTGATGTGTACAACCACTGTCTATGATCCATGTATTATTTTTGTTAACTTTAGAGATGAATGCTATTTCTACATGTTTTTCTTCTTCCTCTGAGTCATCTTTCATAGCAACAAATACAACTTCTATATCATCATCAGAATCAGATTCAGATTCATTATCTTCGGCTATGTAACATACCTTTTTTCCTTTATCATTATTATCTTGGTTGTCTCTATTGTTGTGTTGGTAGCCTCTGTTGACTCTTCTCCCATAGCTTCCTTCAGATTGGTCTTTGGATCTATCATCATCTTTCTTATGTGGACATCTAGCAATGATGTGGCCAACCTTTTTATAGTTAAAGCATGCCAATGGTAACTTACCTCTATACCTTCCTTTACCTTTGGGTAACCTTCTGGCCATAAGAGCTTCAAGTTCATCAAGCTCATCATTGGTATTGCTATCACTATCATCATTCTTACTATTCTTGCTAGACTTACCAATCTTTAGAGAAGACATAAAAGTGGAATCCATAGCTAGAACAACACTATTGTCAAAGTTATTCAATTCAAAGGTTATCAGATTGTCAAGTGTAAGGACATTACCATTTAGAGACCTTGTTTCATGAATAGCAAATATTTTGATTGTGTAAACTGGCAATAAGGTTCTAAGGACTTTGCTTACAACTGTCTCTTCAGTAATAACTCCATCAGATGCTCTAATTGCATGTACTACCTCTTTCAATTTATTTGTGTATTGCATAATATTATCACCTTCCTTCATCTTCATATCATTGAATCTTTCCCTTAAGCTTTCTGCTTTGGCTCTTTTGACATTCACATCTCCACTATAAATTTGAGAAAGTTTATCCCACATGGCTTTTGCAGTAGTGCAGCTTTTAATATCTTCAAATTTAGCATCAGTATAGGCAGCGGCAATCTCCATCATAGTAACATTATGTTCATGCCTGTCTCTCAATTGATCAAGTGTCAGGGGACCAGTGATCAGTTCTATATAGCCATTCTCCATTAGTTCTAGTGCAGAATTCCTAATTCTAGATATGTGCAGCTTCATCCAGCTTTGCCATACTGTGAAGTTCTCTTTGTTTAGCTTTGGCACTTCCCTCTTATACATTTTGAGATCTTTGTACTAAAGTCCTTAAAACTTTGTTCTAAGCAACCAACGCTGTGATACCAATTGTTAGAATAAATGAGAGGGGGGTGAATCAGTTATCTAGTGTCCCAATACAGAATGTATAATCCAAAAAAAATACTTAAAAGTTCTAATACTCGGTAACTTGAAATACTGTACTGTATGTGCTTTTATGGATTACTAGTCTAAAATATATAGTTGTTACCCATCAAATCAAATATGCAACATGAAAATATGACATCAAACAAATATCACAATCAAAACATAACACAAGAGATTTAACGTGGAAACCCTGTGAAGGGAAAAACCACTCGGGACTGACAACCCAAAAATATTCAATCTTCTAAAGTGAGGTCGGTGAAGACCCAACCCTGTTAAAGGTTACAAACACATTGTTAGGTGTGACCTTGTTAGAGGATTTTAGACCAACCATTTTCATCCAACTAGCATTCACTATGGGGTTGATAGGATAATAATATTCATTCTATGAATGATACATAATAAGACTTTCTTAGTCCACTCGGTTAAGAGATTTGACTATGTACAATGGTTAAATATGTAATAGTAGGTGATCTACATTAATACAACTTCAATTGCAGATATAAAGATCAATATTCAACTGATACAAATCTTTCTGATCAATGTAACACTTCTGATACAATAATATATCAATTTACTGTCTGTCAGTAATTACTCTCTATCACTCGGTAATGCTTTGCAGTTGGGTTCTCCTTAACCTGTATGATCAGAATGCATGAAAAATTGTTCATGTGATAATTCTGCACTTTTCTTTTCTTCTGGCATCTTTCACTATGAAATCTCTAGTCTCTTATATAGACATGTAAACCATTTTCTTCTTATCCATCATATTTTGCTGCTTAATCTCATCCACAAATTTTTTTTCTTTATCCTTCTTCGACTAATGTGTCAATAACATGCTTCAATCTTCTCTGTTAGATCTTCCTTGAATTTTGTTAGCTGTCAATCTTCATAACAAACATTATCTGTTACCTTGAAATCATACACTTTCTAGCTCATTAATCTTATTGGCTAAACTACTCATTTAATTATTTTCTCTTGCTTGGTTAAGAAAGAAATGCGTCGGTGTCAGTAAACACTAGCTCCTCGGTTAACACTATGCTCGGTATACGCTAAGCTCTATCAGTGTATATTGCAATGGTTTATTTATTGACAACACTACTTTGTGTCTATCAGCTCTTTTCCTCATCATAGATGAATGTAACATAATCAAGTTAATATCATAAGGTCATAGACTCATCAAGAAGTTACTCAATGTATTTCTTATCCTCATCTATCATATCCATCTTCCTCATGTAGATATTTCTATTCTTCATCTCTTTCACCTTTCTTCAGATGTTTCAGTATAGTAACTTACAAGATAAGTACTGTCAAGCAAGTTGAAATCAATGACAACATAATACTGATTTAATTATCTTACATATCTAATCAATTAGCTCGGTGATCTTTAATCAAAAATTCTTCAATTAGGTTCTAAATCAGTTGTAGTTTCATCAAAGATAAGGAATCTATTTATGGTTTTTGGATCCCATAGTGTCAACTTAGAACTGCAAGAGTAGTGGTTGTATTGCATCCTCTGGGTATAACATTCAATTATGTTGTGTATCCAAACAATTATGACGATGATGCCTACATTTATGTTTCTTAGTTCTTGTGATAACTACATTTATGTTTTGTAGCTATCATGTTTATTTGCATGTTCTTTATGTGTTTGGCTTCTCTCCCTTGTATTGAAAATAATATTTTACCACTTTGAATCAAGAATGTGTGTGCAACACAAGAAAAGTATGCATGGATAGTAGATGGAGCTAAGAAAACACAACACATTTACATTTTTTTAATAGGTCAAAATTACAATGTTCGCGATGGTCTATAACTTAAAATATGCAATTAAAGACCTCTATAAAAAATGCAACCCTATTGTGTTTTTTAGCTCCACTTGATATCCTATGTATATGAATTGAGATTGCATATTAAACTAGGTGTCTTCTTCTGCATTGCTTGAAACCAAGAGACTGTCATAGTTAACATCTAAATTCATTATTGAACTTTTGTTATTATTAAAAAGTACACTAGTCTCCTTTTTTTCTTGTACACCATCTTTTTCGGCAAGTTTCTTCATGAATGGCCTCCACTTTCTTCCCCAGTACAACTATAACCACTATTCAATCTCTTGCGGTCATTACTATCTTCTCTATTGATCAAACCTCCACTACAATTTATCTGATGAAAATTTCCAAATTCACTATTTGGTATTCCTTCATCTCCACTTAACTCCATCACTTATAGTTACAAATCAAGTTCCAAGAATAAAAATGGTGCATCTCATCATCACAACTAATCCACCTTAAACAATTGATTAACTATTCTAGACAAGATGATTTAAGGTTTTTTGTGAAGCTTCTAACTTGGTAGTTGCATCAACATTTGTATTACAAGTTTTGTTGTTGTTCAAGTAGTGACTTTTAGAAAAGAACACATTGAACATTCTAATACTAATTTCTCCCAAAATATGAAATCCACTAAAATTTAGTGAAGACCCCTCCAACATTACAATAGTGTATAAAAGGAAACTGAATGTTTCTAGTAGTGATAAATATATTTTTTGAGAAGAGTAGAAGAAACAATAATAGAAACATTACACTTGGAGGGAGAAAAACCTATAGACTTACGACATACCTTTGTATGTAGCCCATTAACATTTCAAATGCAAGAATAAAAGAAAACATGGAACTAAGCTCAAACACGTGTAAATAAAAATCAGTCATTATCAAATAAACATTGAGAAATAAACATCAACCATTATCAAATAAGTTGCATAAATGAAAATCATTTTTTTTGGCCTTTTCTTTTTTTCTGCTTCCCTATATTGTTGTAGAGGTGTATTCGTGTCCACATCTTCATTTCTTCTTGGTCACACACATGATCTCACCGTCCTTTGCAAAGGCGGGTCCTCTGCAATAACAAATAAAAGACTTCAATTAAAAACATATTATCATAATTGGGCTTAATTTAAAAATATATTCATTATTGTTACAAATATTTCAATACTTTAAAAAATATAAACATGATGATCTTTACCTTGTCTAACCACATCATCTTGCCCGATGGCTTGAACCTCAACACGCTCATCAAGAACAACCTCTACATCCCCTGCAACTGCAATACAAAATGTTTTATTAATCCAAACACATTATAATTAAATTTTTATTACTGTGCCAAATTCAATTTAACATGTTTACTTGTATTAAATATTCATTAATCAAAATTTGAATAGAAAATGTATACCTTGAGTAATACAATTCACATTAGAATTGATGCCTCCATCATGCTCGGCTGGTGCAGTATCAATATTGACAGGCTGCATTCCAATGTAAATAACTAGTGCATTTATCGACAATATATACATATAAATACAAGACAAATACTGAGAAATGTTAATCATTTAGTTTAATACATATAAATATATTCACTTTAAAGTTTTAAACAAATATATTCACTTTATGTTGGAACTTAACATCAAATACAGTAATTGGTAAAGTTTTCAACTTGAAATAAAAATCAATTGGCTTATTTACCTGATCAACAAATATAGCAAAAGAACCTTATGCACTCATTGCTCGGTATCGTTCAGCCATGACTGTATAACCTTGTTTGTAGCCTATTTTTTTGTCCTCTTCTATAATCAATTTTTTGAACTCCAAGGCCTGCATTTTTTATTGGTATCATGATTTTTTATTGTAGTGAATTTTATCAAAACTAAATTGATTGCAATTTAATTAAAAATATTTGCATACAATTTTTCATTTACTAATATTTACAACTCGTGCAACAAGTTTTGAATATCCACCCGAGCCAAGCTTGTATTGCCTATGCTTTTATTTTCTTATTGTTGTTGCCTTTGTTGTGTCAGACAACCTATGTGATGTTTGAAATATGTTAGATCACATAAGTACAAAGAGTAAATAGTACATAATTTCATTATTAACATTATCATGTACCTTCTTTCCTCGGGTGATACTACTCATCCACTATGTCTTGCACTTCTCTCAAGTGCATCCTTTTTAAGATCCTTCCACTCATTAATAGGAATATAGGGAGGCCACTTGTAATAAGAGTTGTGTTCTATTTGGCTCTTGTAGTTTTCCCTAATATACTTCAAAACAATGCCCACTTTGTCAAGGAGTCTAAGTCTATGAAATACTTCGGGTCCAAAAAGTGTTGTCATAGAGTTAATGAGTTTATTCTTTAACCCTTTATCTTGTAATGACCACCTTTTAAGAAAAAAAATGTTAGATTCATAAATGAAGTAAAGCTACCTTTTAATATACTTGAAAAAAGGGATGAAACAAAATCTAATCTTGCAATCAAATTAAAATATGATACCATGTGCGTATGGTCGGCTTGAAAATACGCAAACATTCATCATTAAGTTTTTCATAAAATAGATTATTCCTTGCAAGATAATTACGAGATTATTATAATTAGTGATTACAATGGACAACACAGGGGGTTAGTGCATTACATTATGAGTATTATATTGTATAGTAAAAGAAAGGATCGATCTTTAAAGTACCTCAAAGTTGAGCTACTCTAAAGGGAAGTCCATCTTCATTGGTCACAAGTAATTGATCACAATTCTGTATGGTTCCTGTATATTTAACATGAGTACATCCAAGAATTGCATCATCACCTCCTACATAAAATGAATCCAATATTACAAAATGCCCCCTAAGAAAGAATATATAGTTCAAGTGAAATAAACACATGACAAATAAGAGAGAAAAAGAAGAGTCTACTTACCAATAGTAGGTGTTGCCATCGCATCTATGGTCATGCTACATGTTGCTGACATTGTAGGTGGAACTACCTCTGTGGATCTGATCCTTGTACCAAGTGTCATACTCAAATAGGTTCAATAGCAGGTGCTGAACAATAATATTGTTAGAGCATTAAAAAAATATGGATAACCATGAACAAGATGGAGGATAAAACATGCAATGTACCACCCATAGTATTTTCATCTAAGGTAATGCCCTTTAATCTATTTAGCATCCCCTATAAAGAGAACACATATATATTTTAGTTAATGACATAAATAAAATAGTATAATATAAAAATCATTACTGAACTTTTGTTATAATTAAAAAATTCATTAATAATTACTCTATAGTTTTGAACACAGCCAATCAACATATCCCTTGCCCTCTATATTTTAGGAGTGTGAGGTTGAATATCTGCCATTCCAGCTAATTCTTTTGAAATTGCACAAAGGACCCTTTCCAGTGCAACCACAGGATTAACCTCTGATAAAATATCAACATCGAATGGCTCTTACTCATTCTGTGGCTCCTCATGGACTACTTGTTCCTTACTCTTTTTCTGATCAACACTTGTTTGTCAGAACAATATTATTATCCATTTATTTAAAATCAATCCAAATTAGTAGAACAACAAAAAATATGCATTAACATAACAAAAAATACATATTAACATTATTCTTGTATGTGCATTTGTACAACAACAATGAGTTTTACCTGTCGAGAAGAAGTTCCATGAGAACTATCACTGTCATGCGTATCATGTGGTTGTTGATCTATACTATAGCTCTGTATTTCAAAAAAAATCATTCAGACATGTTAAAACACATGTGTTCTTATTCTAAGTTACGTTGAATAATAGACAATTATCAAAATGTGTACCACCTTGTCCATGACAGTGATGGGGTTTTTTGTATCTATGCGATTCAAATTGTAATGGATAAGCAGCTCCTCACCTCTACGTATTGATTTGATCGCACATACAAATACATGATTTCCCTTGCACGCCTCAAATATGCAATTGGGTTGCTTCTTATTTGACGCAGGCTGTGTACTGTTTATAAAACTTGCAATATTCCCTGATGCTTTTGGTCTTCCATCAATGTATATAGCTATTGTTTTACCTTTTTCACTGACTTTTTGTTGTATATAATTTACCGCGAGTGCATACCTACACATACTTTTTTTTTATTCAACAATTTGCATCCAACTACTATAATCATAACAAGGTCTGACATACTCCATCAATTTGAAAACTTTGTTGTAAGAGACCTTTATGCCATCCATAAAAAATAGGCCCAAACCATGTAATGAAGATGGTGCTATGCAATATATCCTCTCTTTAACACAAAAATCAGTGTTTATTGAAGGAAGTTCATCGGGGACCCATTATTTATGTAGATGGTTGTACCTAAATGGTAGATCGGAGTCACCTTTTCTCTCGTCATCATAAGAACATGACCCCCCTTGAGAAAGGAAAATTTGTATGCGTTTATTGAATTTCTTTTTGATTTTTTTGACCTCGAGTTGATCTCATTGAATTACACGTACTAAATGTCTCATTTTCTTCTTCCATTCTTAGATTTTCCTCACTCGAGGAAGACAATTCTAACAAATACCTATTTGCTGGTACCTACACTTCATGCAATGAGAAAGATAGGTGGCAATGAGAGAGTTATTTCACAAATGGTAAAAGACATTAATCTCTATGGGGTGTATTTGTAATACCCCAAAAATGGGCTATAAGTTCATTAATCTCCTACATCTTCAATTCGAACGAAATCGACATAGAAGTCCTAATCTAAGGCACATCTAAACATCATCGAATCATAATTGATTATCTTAAATTCTGCATCGGGGAATATTCCTAGTAATATTCCTAATCATCATAATTATCTTTAATTTTATAATTATTGGGCAATATCACATTTATCCTAAAGTTTGATTAATTGAGTATTTTCATATTTAATTAATTAGATTTAATATTTGCCACTTAATTGTGTAATTAAATTTAATTCTATCTATTATTAATTGTATTATTTAATTTTGACAATAAATCTAATATCATATGAATAATTGATTAAATTCTTATTTAATTAATTAAAGCAAGTTGTCATTATTTAATATAGTTTTTAATAAAAGTTTGATTAAATAATTGATTAACCCATAAATCAATTGTTTTATTTTTAAAAGCAGTTAAGTTGGAAATAAATCACTTTATTAGTAAATTAATTCATAAATAAAACATGCACAATCATAAAAGCAGACAACTATCAATTATCAATTAAAGCTAAACTCTATTTTGAGTTAAAACTTAGCTTTTGCATGTTTTTGTGAGTTAATTATCCTTTATTTAAAAATAACTCAAAAATCAACCTGAGTTATTTGAGTGATTTATGGCTTTTTTTCATGCACCTCCAAAGCCCTAGATTTCTATAAAACAAGGCTCAGCTCTTCATAATTCATCTCTCAAATTTGTATCCACAGAATCTAATAATTTTACAAGCTTACTTTGCCAAAGTCATCTACGAATTGCACAACTATTTTGAAGAATTGGAATTTGGAGAATCAAAGCTTATTGCGAATCAAGGCTATTGTGAGATCAATTTGTTTTTTTTTTACATTCATTTAGATTCTTTTTTATATCATTGTTAGATCAAATCATAGCATATCAATTTTCCATATTAGCATAGATTCCATATCAAGTTTTCATATCATTGCATAGAAAATCCAAAAAATGTAGATTAATTGCATTCATATTTCATATCTAGATCAATTGCATTCAAATCCTTCATTTAGGTGTCGTCTAGGTCACTGATCTCGATAACAATCTGAGAACATTAATCTCGCACCTACTAGAAGGCAGTAAATCACTTGGTTAGATAGTTTTCAATTTTGCACGATTTTGATTTTTGCTAACCTCTAATGTTTTACTGAAGTGTTGTGTCTACAGATCAGGTACAATTTTCACACACACAGTATTGACTTGTACCTGACAATCCATGAGACTGTGTGGGATACTTGGCATAAGATAATAGTTATATAATCAGACAAATATATTTCACTCCATAGTTTTCATTATATCTTGTGAAGTTCATTATACATTGTTAAAATTATCTATTTATCCAACAATATTTTGAATATCTCAGCATTGCACATAACTAAACATCTTAGCATTGCATGAGACACCACTATTGTGGTATTTTGTCAAATAGTTCTTGTGCCTTGCCAGTGTTTTTATTACATCTTGTGAAGGACTTTATACATTATTAAAATTATCTATTTATACTTTCAGAATTAGCTCACTCCATTGCAGGGAACAAAGAGAATCCCCTATGATTTAACATCATTGAGATGCATCCTTTCATTAGCTTCATGTCACCTTCTCATGGCTTCTCATAGCTTCCTATGTGTTTCATCCTTCATTTATACACTTACTTTGACCAAAATTTTAATTTTCTGATAGATTTTGCCAAAGGCTTTGTACGAAACCAAGTAAGGGGTATTCTTGAGTTCAAACACATTGAGTTGCTACAACTGAATTATAAATCATGAATTCGCTATAAAATTAATGTATTGCTCTAGATTTCATATGGACATTTTGTCAAATGGTTGGCATGTATGTTTATTCAAATGGAGTTATATCATTTGGAATGGATATATGATCATAGTTAAAAGAGTCAGACACAAGAAGAATATGAATGAATGCAAATATACATAAGTGGATGAACATAAATAATGAAGGTACCTGATATTGCCTGAAGTAATGAAGTGTTGACCCTAGGTTCAATCTAGTATGCTCATGTATGATCCAAAAACTACAAGGAAAGAAAGGATGGGGTTAGATCCAAAGGATCTAAGCAATGCCTGACACCCTATTATTAATCCTCATCTATAATTATGCATGTGCATAGTTAATCCATACACTTCTAAAAGAAACTATGCTACATAACATGTGCACTCAGGAACATGTGCAATGTATAGGCACTGGAATCCAAATGAAACCCTACATTAATGTCTCTATGAACACCATGTGAATCACTATTGTGGCTGCATTTATGTCTCTATGAACACCTGGTGAATCACTGTTGTGGCTGCATCATCCATATAGTGCGACAACAACATCAGATGTTGTTGTTCCATTTGGTGTTGTTGTGACATCATCTCTAAATGATGCATCCACAACAGTAACTCACCATGCCCATCAACACAAGGAAGACATGATCAAGTGTAGCACCCATCCAAACTTAAAACTAAAAGATGAAACCAAAGAAGAATCAACCATAAACAAAACCACATAGAACCATAGTAATAATAATTTTTTTTTTAAAATTACAAACTGGAACATATAATCATAGTAACTGCTTCAAAGAGCTTTATAGTTTTCAACTGAATTACATCAGAGTAATAAGAATACTCTTTATTCAAAGACTTAGTTTCAAAAAAAACAAAATTTCCTTTTTAACCAATCCTTTACATTCTACAAATAGTTCTGATAACTAATAACCAAGAAATGATCTGCTTCCCATAAATCTTAACAACTGCTATCCACTGTCCCATACTCATTTATTTATCCATCTAAAACCTAGAAATCAAAAGTAAACACAAGCGCAATTGCAAACAGGGCTCAGTCACATTAATAAAGATAACGAATCATCTCCAAAATTCTACAACCATAAAAGTCAGTACAACATAACAATTATGCAGATTAAATATAGATGTTATTGAGATCTAATAACATAATTTCCATTCTTGTCACACCAAAATCATCAAGCACTGTATCTCTTTCTAACAGAAATAAACTCGCAAAGAAAATGACAAAGTAATGATCCAATAGTTCATGGGTGTCCACATAAGGACCTATGCTATGTATTCGTAAGGAAACCTCGTAGTAATCCATTATGTCTAATGAAACCATAATGTTTTATCTTGTTAATTGAAACCCATATCCCTTGAATTTATAATTATCACTTAATTAAACAATTGATAGAAATTCTTTCCCATAAGGATATAGACTAGTGTCAGTCACAACTGACAGAAATTCTATCACCACAAGGTACTAGACTAGTGTCAGCCCCCAATCTAAGGATCACACTTGCATTATCTCAAAACACTTGATCTAGCAATTAATGATTGAAATGAAATGAACTACATTACACAATTTCACTAACACTCCATTTCTATTACATCAATTATAAAATTGAAACAGCAATTAGAAATCCATTTAGATCCATGTTTCCATTTTCCTTAACATACATTCTTAAACATGATGTTTCTCAAAAGAAGAAAAGATCACAATACTTTATCCATCACAAATCCAATCAAATAATAATCTCCACATTAACTTAGCATTATATCTAAAACTGTACAATAAAATGTCCATATTGAAATCACAATTCCATTGAATAGAAAAGAACTAAAATAATCATATATCAACTGAATCAACACAACACCCATCGCTTTTAACAAACATACAAGCTTGCCATAAACCAATTTATTATAAACTAATTTGCTATACAACCTGCTCTGTTAATTACAAGTTCATACTTTTATATACATGTTGGCGTATGTACATGTATACACCACGGCTTGTGTATACATATATACATATCCCATCAGGCATATATATATATATATATAATTATATATACTTGTAATTAATAGTTCAGAATGATAAACATAGCATCTTTTATATACATGTTGGCGTATGTACATGTATACACCACGGCTTGTGTATACATATACATATCCCAGTAGGTATATATAAATATATAATATATAATTATATAATGTAACTCATCATTCGCAAAAGTTCAAGTCCATAAATACACATTGGAAAAACCATACTAGTTATCTCAGTCCTATCTAAAAAACACATCTACCTTATAATACTACTGAATCTACCGAATACATAAAAGGAATAACAGAATAATAAGAACCGTCATCTACATTTTAAACAAAATATCAAAGTGGTCTTCCTTACTGACTGAAAAGATAATAATTGACTTTCCTAAATATTCCTTGCATTTCCTAATGTCAAAACAAAACTATATTTCACACTTGTAATTTATTTCTGAACAATCATCTAGCTCGTAGTCAAGATTTGGTATAACCAGAATATCTACATTTTCACTATTGACTGAACCAAACAGTGACAAACACCCATTAGACACAACAAACATCGATACCAGATTCAGATTATAATAGTGGTAAGAATACCCAATTTCACCTTATGACCAAAGACTCTTACATATTGTAAACATTTTGTTGCTATAGTGTTCCTAACAATAGGAAATAGTATGAGAATACCATTAAAGAAGCTTATAAACAAAACTCATTCTGGGTTTCAAACTGCATTTATAAGCCAATACTCATTCCCGATTAACCCCCTTAATACTGACCAAAGAAAAAGTAAACATCAACACAAAACACACTATGGAATAACCATATATCAACCGCAACAACTATATTCCCCATAGTTCGGCACAAGTTTAAAGAAAACACTGTCAACTTCATACTCAGAAACAAAGAAAAACCCATCAACACAATATGCTCGAAAATAACATATTAAGAACATGTATTTCAAATTCCCACTAATCATAGCATCTATTAACTAAAAAAAAAACTTCTTAATCCATCCAAGAAGAAACCGGTTCATGACCGAGCTCACAGAGAATACAATCACAAAACCTTCCATTCATCAACTAACTAACAGCGGTAATTAAACATTTTAATATTTCATTTGTAGAAAATAAAATGGAAACAAAGGATAACGTGAGAGAATGCCCCTGCCTGGTATTTGTGTGGGGAGGTATCCAAAGACTGAAGTATGCCAAAGCTAGCCCCTGCCTGGTGAGCTTCACAGTCGAACCCTAATCTCAACCACGAAGATCTCTTTCCACTGACTGCCAAAGTGTTGTGCAAAAGAGCCCACAATGCAAAAAATAGAGATGACAGTATGAAACACAAAACTTCCTAAATGACCATGAACAAAAGGGTAAAACTTGTCGTGAAAACCCCTTTCCATTCCAAGAAACTTATCATATAAAATATAATAGGAACACGGGTCCATTACTAACTGTTTACCCAAACTGTCATAGAAATACATGGTGAAAAATGGAGTCATTATTCAAATGCAACTTCTTCACCAGAGCTAATGGCGGACATCAAACACAAAAATGAATTACATTGATGAGTTCATTCAATACGAGCTTATCTCTTGCAGCAAACACAATACATTCCCTGCCATATGTCCATCAACGTATAATCCCATAACCCGAAAATAGCTTAAACCCCACTAACTCCACTATGCGATGAAATTGCAATTAAACCCTACCATGATAAGTCATGTCTTCAAGCTAGATCATAAATAGGAAGGCTTAGGAATAGATTAATATACATCTATGTTAGATAACATTAGTCGATCTTAGGTTAAGAAAAACTAACTTAAGCATCAATGATAACAGCACATTATCAATGCCAAACTACTAACACTCACCAAATTAACCTCCTTCTAACATACAAAATAGGGTATGCTAACTTAGATAATTCTTTAGTTTTAGCAAAAGAAATACCACATAATTTCTAAAACAATCACTCATAAATATATGTATAAATATACATATATACATATTTATTTATTTTGAACTCAAAATTTGATTAAAATTAAGTAACAACAATCTCTATATACTGTCTGCAACATCAAGATACATTTATCCATAATAATAATACCAATTCCAATTATGTTTAACATATTATTTAGAATTCCAAAACAATGAACCAATTATAAGACAATTGACCAACCATTTTAGTTGTACTTATTTTCACAATCATACCAATACTCGAATCTCTACTGAACTATCCAGTACCATTAATTCAAAAGTCAGTCTATACCAATTCTGACATCAGAAAATCTCATTAAGCTACAGAAATAGACATAATTCTCTGAGTGTCTTGGTAGAACCAAAATACCTATTACAGAGATAAACATATTTATTCCAAACAACAAGGTTCAAATGAATGAAGTCAGAGTTCAAACTCATAGAAGTCTAACAGAAATATTGTTCCAGATAAAACGATGCTAATCAAACTAGAAATCCAACCATAACATAACATTGAAAAGTAAAGCCTGAGACTGTCAGGGGCATGACATCAAGGATAAGCAATGGAGGGGACATTATCAAGGTCAAATCAGAGGTCAAATTTCATTCCTTAAAATTTTATATTTGTATAGTTATAACATTTCATGCCTTGAAATTTTATAACATAGTTCCTTAGCATTTGATCTTTATATTGTAGCCATGACTTGAGGTAGACATTCAATCTTTGTCTTCTCATTAACTCAATTTCATTTTGATGGCATTTGTTGATTTAATTGTGACAACAACTTGGTTATAAACAAAAATAAAATAAAAAGAAAGTGTCATTTGTAATTTTTGTGAATTTGAAGAGCTGTCATGAAGACGACACTACACTTTTGCATGGCACGAAGAGGGAATTTGAGTTTGGCATGCACAAAGAGGTCAACACCATGTGGGAAGAGGGCACTAGCACTTGAGGTAGGCATTCGAGCTTTGTCTTCTCATTAAATCAATTTCATTTTGATGGAATTTGTTGATTTAATGGCACAATATGAATGTTAATAGTGGCATTGTTTACATCTTAGTATTTGGAATGCTCGATGACCCACGAGATTTGAGAGCTAGGGCATCATTGCTATTACCTTCAAGGAATTGTGTGAAGTGTTTGATCTCTCTTTATTTGTTTTGTTGTTGATATTCACTATGTGGTACTCCCCGTTTATGATCATTTCATGAGGAAATGTCTTGATGGATCGCGGGGTGTAAGCTAGGGCATCGTGCATTATTTATGAGCTCACTATTTGAGAACCTAATGTCCCTATTTGATTGGGTGGTGCTTTGTTTTTTATATTGAGTTTACATCATATATTTATTCTTAATAAATATCTTATAAAATAATATAAAACTAACCCATAATACTTTGTCTTAATAAAACAATATATTTAGTCGTAATAAAATTTTATAAAATAACATATATTGTGTGAAGTGTTTGATCTCTCTTTATTTGTTTTGCTGTTGATATTCACTAGTTATTTGGTACTCCCTGTTTATGATCATTTCATAAGGAAATGTCTTGACGGCTCGCGGGCTGCAAGCTAGGGCATCATACATTGTTCATGAGCTCACTGTTTAATATTGACATTGTTTACATCTTTTCATTTATAATTCTTAATGACTCGTGAGCTTTGAGAGCTAGGGAATTGTTGCTATTACCTTCAAGGGATTGTGTGAAGTGTTTGATCTCTCTTTATTTGTTTTTTTATTGATATTCACTATGTGGTACTCCCCGTTTATGATCATTTCATGAGGAAATGTCTTGATGGTTCGCAAGCTGCAAGTTAGGGACTCTTGCATTATTTATGAGATCACTATTTGAGCACCTCATGTTCCTATTTGATTGGTTGGTGCTCAAATAGTGAGCTCATAAAAAATGCATGATGCCCTAGCTTGTAGCTCGTGAGCCATCAAGATATTTCCTCATGAAATTATCATAAATGGGGAGTACCACATAGTGAATATCAACAGAGAAACAAATAAAGAGAGATCAAACACTTCACACAATATATATTGTTCTATAAGATTTTATTAAGACTAAATATATTGTTTTATTAAGATTTTATTAAGACAAAGTATTTTGGGTTAGTTTTATGTTGTTTTATAAGATTTTATTAAGACTAAATATATGATGTAAACTCATAATTATACTTGATATATATAATACAATGGTATGTAGTATAATTTATACATTTGTGAGATATGAGTAATTCTAGCTATATGATGTTTTTGGATTAAATTGGAGAGTTTGTATACTTTCTCTATTTTAAACTAACCTATGACTTCAAAGAAGGAATTATGAAATATAGTTGTAGGTAGTTATCTCTTCTATAATTATGGAGGAGTGAAAGGTAATGATCAATGAGGTTGCTACTATTAGATCATACATTAATACACTTACTGTTTTGAATTTGAGCTCGGGCATCATTCAATGTTATTGTTGTCATTGCATGCTTGTTGCTATTGTGCACCATATATTGTTTTATATACTGTTTATTTCATTGAGACCATGAGCTTAACATTTGTAATATATTTTCTATTATTGGATCAATGCTACCATGTTGTTGAGGCTATAAATGCATTGAATGACCACTTCCATTCTATTTTTATAGCAACAATAAAACAAACAAAGCACCAACCAATTAAATAGGGACATCAGTAAGACATTTAATGCACTATTACTTCATCATGATGATAAAAATTTAATTGGCTCAAAGCACATAGAATGTGGGTAGATGCATTGAATCACCACTTCCATTCTATTTTTATGAAGAGGATCTATGTTATAAAATCTCAAGGAATGAAATTTTAAAATTGTACATATATTTTATGAGTATAATAGTACAACAAAAGAGCACCCACATGCCTTGGTTGTTATTGGTCTATGAAAGGTTTTGGTTTGCCTTCCCAATTGAGATGTCATCCTAAGATTAAAAAGGACCAAGGTAATAATAAGTCTTGAACATAAATGCATGATTGTGGATCCTCAAGTAGGAGTTGTGATGCAAAGGAAGAACACTTATATGGGTTTAACCACATAAGGAAAATGGTTTCATTCATTTTTCTTTCAAGTTCTCTTAGTACTTTCCTTGGCCTCTAGGCTTGGACATCCTATAGGGGTTGAACTAAAATTATGAAGGCAATAAGGACACATAGAATAATAGGTTTGGGGATTTAGACTTATGTTCAATCCTTAGTAATGGTTTGGGGAACTAATTACTAGATGAGTGACTCCAATACCCTAGTTTGCATTATTAGATGATCTTGTTTAATTCGTGTTCATTTCATGCAAAGATGCATGCAAAGGAAAATAAATTTTTTCATCTAAAGATTACATGTATATATATGAAAAATAACTTGTATATACTATACAAGGAAAACAACTTTCAAAAGAAAATGCAAGAGTACATGCATACATAAGAGGATGAACATAAATAATAAGGATGCTAGACATTGCTTGAAGTGATAAATTTTTGACCCAGGTATGAATCTAGTGTGCCCTTGTGT
Source organism: Chamaecyparis obtusa (assembly GCA_027943335.1). NCBI lineage: Eukaryota > Viridiplantae > Streptophyta > Pinopsida > Cupressales > Cupressaceae > Chamaecyparis > Chamaecyparis obtusa. The sequence goes on from BSBK01010391.1 coordinate 83,455, forward strand.
AATCCAAAACTTGAAAAGAAAAGAGAGATGGGGGTTAGATAAAAACTATCTAAGAAATGAATGGTATCCTATTACTGATCCTCATCTACAAGTATGCATGTGCATAGTCAAGCCATACACTTCTGAAAGAAAAACCATGCTACAGGACATGTGCACTCAGAAGAATGTTGCAAAGAGTAAATGGCTGCATTTATGTGTACATGAACACCTGATGAGTCACTATTGTGACTACATCATTCAAACAGTGAAAAAAAAATACTAGATGTTATTGTTTCATCTAGTGTTGTTGTGACATCATTTACAAATGATGCATCCACAAAAGTCACACACCATGCCCATCAGCACAAGGTAGTCATGAGCAAGCATGAGTAAGTAATGGAAAAGACATACATCATCATCAAATCAGAGGAGAAAAGCATCAAATCTGCATATTAAGGGAGGAGTACATCATGGATTTCAAGTAAAGATAATAACATCACAACATGGTTGGAAGCCCCAAGGAGGCCCCATTACATGTAGTTAGTAAGCTACACCAAAACAAAGAGGTACATAAATTTGCATCATCTATACATTAATGCTATGGCATGGAGTATATTTGAATCTTCATTTTAAATGATAAGTAAGAAAGATGCATGATGCTAGTGAAATTAACAAAGGTACAGATCTAATGAAGTAATGAAGCTACCCACATTCTATGTCCTTTGAGTCAATAAAATTTTTATCATCATGATGAAGTAGTAATGTATTAAATGTCTTACTAATGTCCCTATTTGATTGGATGGTGCTCTTTTTCTTATATTGCTGCTATCAAAGTAGAATGGCAGTGGTGATTCAATACATCTAAAGCCTCAACAACATGGTGACATCAATCCAATAATAGAAAATACATTAAAAATGCCAAGACCATAGTCTCAATGAAATAACTAGTGTATAAAACAATATATGGTGCACAACAACAGCAAGCGTGCAATGACAACAATAACATTGCATGATGCCCAAGCTCAAATTCAAAATAGCAAGTGTATTAATGTATTATCTAATAGCAGAAACCTAATTGATCATTACCTTTTACTCCTCCATCATTATAGAAGAGATAACTACCTACAACTATATTTCATAATTCCTCCTTTGAAGTATATATATATCAAGTATAATTATGAGTTTACATCATATATTTAGTTTTAATAAAATCTTATAAAACAACATAAAACTAATCCAAAATACTTTGTCTTAATAAAATCTTAATAAAATAATATATTTAGTCTTAACAAAATCTTATAAAACAACATACATTGTGTGAAGTGTTTGATCTCTCTTTATTTGTTTTGTTGTTGATATTCACTATGTGGTACCTCCCATTTATGATCATTTCATGAGGAAATGTCTTGATGGCTCACAGGCTACAAGCTAGGGCATCATGTATTATTTATGAGCTCACTATTTGAGCACAAACCAATCAAATAGGAACAAGAGGTGCTCAAACAATGAGCTCATAAACAATGCATGATGCCCTATCTTGTAGCTTGTGAGCCATCAAGACATTTTATCATGAAATGATCATAAATGGGGAGTACCACATAGTGAATATCAACAACAAAACAAATAAAGAGAGATCAAACACTTCACACAATGCCTTGAAGGTAATTTAAATGATGCCCTAGCTCTCAAAGCTCATGGGTCATCAAGAATCTCAAATGAAAAGATGTAAACAATGCCAGTATTAAACAATGAGCTCATGAATAATGTATGATGCTCTAGCTTGCAGCCCGTGAGCTATCAAGACATTTCCTGATGAAATGATCATAAATGGGGAGTACCACATAGCTAGTGAATATAAAAAATAAAATAAATAAAGAGAGACCAAACACTTCACACAATATATGTTTTTTTATAAGATTTTATTAAGACTAAATATATTATTTTATGAGCTCACTGTTTGAGCACCTCATGTCCGTATGTTAGATTCGATAACCATCAAATCTTCCCAAGAACACCTGCATGCAAAGACTGCTACAAGAATGAAGACAGAAGAGAAGGCAGAAAATATGGCGGCCAAAAGGCCAGAGACTGCAAAACCATGTTGCAAGAAAATAATCTTCTATTAACAATGATGAAAATAATACAATCTCCTTATGAATTACAAAGCGGTGAATCCTTATAAAGGATACCGAAACCCTAAAAGGGAAACTTCTAAGAAATGGAAACTTTCCTAAGTCTAACTTAAGCAAAGAGTAGATAAACTAATAATTAACTAATTTAATTATTAGCAATACTCGACTACTCTAACACCCCCCCTTAAGTGTAACTTAGGGAGAAGCAAAAAAAGCTAAACTACTGCAGAAAGCAGGAAAGATGGGTCCCGACAACTAGGCCTGATCAGGTACCCAAAACAAAGCAAAAGATGTCCCAGAGAAAGGAATAAGAAGAGAGCAAGAAGCTCCTCCGAAGCATGTCTGAAAACTCTGTCAGAAGATACTGCTGGAACCCCCACTGAAGTGCATGACCAGGTAGAGAAGACAAGTGTCTGAAGAGCTGATCAATCAAACCAGGAAGCAATAGAACCAACAGGTGAACCCCCCCATAATGCTGAACTGGGAGAGGTGACAGGAACACTGAAATGCGATGCCAGAAACAGCTGCAGAAGAAGAACCAGGAACACCAACAGTGCAACAGAAGCACACACACAAGATAAAGGGCGGTGTCATAGACACAGTCTACATGGGCTAATGTCGTGGAAGGTATGCTCACTTGACAAGAGTGGATGCGCCTATAGTGGCAAATGCATCAGAATCCCCCCATGGCACTTTATAACTGAGTGCGAATACTAAAACTGAACCAGGTGAAAAAGATCCCAAAAATGCAAAAGAGGGCACTTTATCTCAGTGCGTTTATAGAACAAAGATACATCAGAAAGAGCATGCAAGCTCAGAAGTCAGAAAGAAGAGTGCACTAAGAAACCAGAAGAAGAGATCCCCGGACCTGTAGAACCAAGCACACCACCAGAGGGCATAAACTGCATAACTCAGAGGAGTGAAAACCTAGAGTAGAATCTAGAAAAATAATCTCTGCCACTGAATAGCACACTGAACCAGCTTTCTGACGATATCTCGTTTGTCAAAAAAGGAGTCCGGATGAGCGAGATATGGCTCCCGGAAGGCAAAAAGAGATATCAGACTTCAACAGCAAAAAATATTATTAAAATGGTGGAACCAAAACCCCTAACCTCCACCATCGAAAAGAGCTCGGAAAGAGCTTTCCGACGGTATATGGAAGTTAGAAAAAGACCCCCGTATGTTCCCTGTAGAGCGAAAAAGGCCCAGGTACCCCCAAAAAGGCAAGAAAAGAGCCCCAGGGGCTAAAAAAAATGAGCCCCCGGGCGCATGGCGCGCGCCGGGGGCTGGGCCTCAGCCCTCGGTTCACCATATGACCGCGCTTAGGGCCCGCGGGCTTAAAAACCCGCCGGGCGGCCGGCGGAGCGGTGGGCGGAGCGGGGCCGGCGGAGGGGAGGCCGCGGAGGGCGCTCCAGCGGAGCGGTGGCCGCGAATGGCGGCGGCGGCACGGGCGCAGGCGTGGGCAGAGCGGGGGCCGACGAAGCGGAGGCCGCGGAGGGCGGCGGCGGCACGGGAGCGGGCGGCAGCTGGGCGGGCCGCGGAGGAGGCAGCGACGGCTCTGCAGCTGCTAGCGGCTCGATGGAGGCCGCGGGGTGGCGCCCGGGTGGCCGCTGGGTGGCGCCCATGAGGCCGCCCCTTAAAAAAAAATTTTAATAATTTTTTCGAAAATCGCCGTCTTGGAGTGCGTGCCAGGGTCGTACGGCCCTGGTATGCACAAATTTTTGCCTCAGATGCCACTGTGTCCAAAATGGATAAGTTTTATATGGATTTAGGGGTTCTTGGGCCTTCCGGACACAATGGTGGTGTCCGTTTTTGCCCAAGGTGAGCCAAATTTCGGCTCCCCCCAGATCCACAAAAAAAACTCCTGAAACCCTTGAAAACCTCCTACTTCTGAAACACTTCAACAAAACACGAACAGTGAGCAGCAAGATGGCTCTGATACCATGTTAGATTCGATAACCATCAAATCTTCCCAAGAACACCTGCATGCAAAGACTGCTACAAGAATGAAGACAGAAGAGAAGGCAGAAACTATGGCGGCCAAAAGGCCAGAGACTGCAAAACCATGTTGCAAGAAAATAATCTTCTATTAACAATGATGAAAATAATACAATCTCCTTATGAATTACAAAGCGGTGAATCCTTATAAAAGATACCGAAACCCTAAAAGGGAAACTTCTAAGAAATGGAAACTTTCCTAAGTCTAACTTAAGCAAAGAGTAGATAAACTAATAATTAACTAATTTAATTATTAGCAATACTCGACTACTCTAACACGTATTTGATTGGTCGGTCCTCTATTTTTTATATTGATGCTATTAGATCAAATAGGGACATCAATAATTAAATAGGGACATAAAATATAAAATAATACACTTACTATTTTGAATTTGAGTTCATAAAGATTAAGATATCCCTATTTTATTACTGATGTCCCTATTTGCATCTTTTCATCAAATGACCCAAAAACATCAAGAATGGTCCTATATGGTCACTAATAGCCAACTTTCAGAAGAATATAAATGAATGCAAACATAAATAATAAAGGTCCTATATGGATGGTTCTAATGCTTTTCCATTACAACAATTGAGCATTCATCATTTGGTATATGAACATGTGAAAAATATGGAGACATCTAGACATGTGTACTGTGAGCTTTCTTGCAACAAATGGACTTGTGATGATTTTTACAAAAATACATGTGTTGTAGGAAAGCTCAAAGTAATGCTTAGGAAAATATGAATGTTCATCACCTGAGCATATCGGAGTTGATCAAAGAAAGTATATGCACAACAAAATAAATAAAGAGAGATCAAACACTTCACACAATGCCTTGAAGGTAATAGAAATGATCAAACACTTCAAAATAGGGACATATATAATAAAATAGGGACAATAGTAATAAAATAATACACTTACTATTTTGAATTTGAGCTCATAAAGATTAAGATATCCCTATTTTCTTATTGATGTCCCTATTTACATCTTTTCTTCAAATGACCCAAAAACATCAAGAATGGTCCTATATGGTCACTAATAGCCAACTTTCAGAGGAATATGAATGAATGCAAACATACATAAGTGGATGAACATAAATAATGAAGGTACCAAACATTTCCTGAAGTAATGAAGTGTTGACCTAGGGTTCAATCCAGTATGCTCTTGTATGATCCAAAACCCACAAAGAAAGAAAAGATGGGGTTAGATCCAAAAGATTGAAGAAATGCGTGGCACCCTATTACTGATCCTCATCTACAATTATGCATGTGCATATTCAAGCCATACACTTCTAAAATAAACTATGCTACAAAATATGTGCACTCAAAAAACATATGCATGCAGTGAATAAATCAAGACCAAAATGGAGCAAAAAGTATAATGTCAAATGTGTTATCAAGCAACATCTCATGGGATGTGAGGCAACATGGCATATATGTTGTTTATACAAGATCAGTAAAAGGACATCTATTACCTCAACAACATGGAAATATTAATCCAATAATGGGAAATAGATTACAAATGTCAAGCTCACGGTCTCAATGAAATAAATAGTGTATAAAACAATATATGATACCCGAGCTCAAATTCAAAATAGTAAGTGTATTAATGTATGATCTAATAGCAGAAACCTCATTGATCATTACCTTTGACTCCTCCATCATTATAGAAGAGATAACTACCTACAACTATATTTCATAATTCCTCCTTTGAAGTCATAGGTTAGTTTAACTATTGGACAATGAGCTGATAAGAGTTTCGAATAGATTTGAATAAAAACTAAGAGTATTGAATTTTATTTGTTCCTATTGTGATTTCAGGGGAGAATCTAAGTCTAAGAACTTTTAAGAAGATCAGGGTGGTGTATATAGCTTGTAAGTTTATATGTTTGTACTTTTTTTGTTTGAGGCTTAATTATGCTAGTTTTTAAACAAAAAGATTTTTATTTCTTATTTCAAATTAATTCCTTCATATGTCATACCTGATGCACAGTGAATTCATAGGAGTCTCAAATAGATTTGAAGAAAAACTAAGAGAATTAAATTTTAACTATTCTTATTGTGAATTCAGGGGAGAAGAAGGCTAAGATCTTTACAACTGATCTTGTGTGGGCAAGGTACAAAATTTATTCTTGTCACAATTTAAAATTGTTTGGAGTTGATTTCAGCTCTTCATCATAGAAAGAGATCTATAATTTATAGATCATTGTGACAAGTATTTTTAATTCAAATTTATGACTAAGTGTTACATCTAAGAATTGTAAATTAGGTTGACTTCCAAACACCATAGGCAACTTTAGGAGATCATGTTTGATGAAAATGATAATAAAATTTGGCATGTACGGGTAAAGGAATCATGCAGTCATCATTTTGTTTGGGCTATGGTTTTCATGTATAGTGTTTGTAAAAGTTTTCATCCTTAAACTAAACCTATCCTTCCTAGTATCCAGATTATTGATGCTTCTATTGGTATTAATTTGGATGCTAGTTCTCATGCTCTTTGGTACCTTTCCATGCTTTATTTGGTGTTAAGTTTTTAACTTGCTAACCTCCTTGTTCTGTCAGTGCCCTTTATGATTTCAGATGCTATATTTTCACGAGTCTAGTTGGTGCCTTACTTTCCCCTCTTTGGTTCCATTCTTACTTACATTAAGAGTTTATTTTGTCTCTAATTAGGGCACTATTTCTCCTTGACTGTATTCTTTTGGGGTCTAATCTATTGTAGTTTTTTTTTTCTTTGAATCATTGTTTACAATTATTTTTAATGCAATATTTGTGTGAAGAACAAGAACAAAATGGTGAATGAGTGTATTTGACAAAGATAAACATGACATATTTTGTTGGGCTGATTGGTTTGGCCTGGTACCATTTACATGGCCTGGCCAGATATTAAACAGTGAGCTCATGAACAATGCTAGTATTAAACATTGAGCTCATGAACAATGTATGATGCCCTAGCTTGCAGCCCATGAGCCATCAAGACATTTCCTCATGAAATGATCATAAATAGGGAGTACCACATAGTGAATATCAAAAGAAAAATAAATAAAGAGAGATCAAACACTTCACACAATGCCTTGAAGGTAATAGAAATGATGCCCTAGCTCTCGAATCCCATGGCTTATCAAGCATTCCAAATGAAAAGATGTAAACAATACCAATATTAAATGGTGAGCTCATGAAAATGTATGATGCCCTAGCTTGTAGTCCATGAGCCATCAAGATATTTCCTCATGAAATGATCATAAACGGGGAGTACCACATAGTGAATATCAATAGAAAAAGAAATAAAGAGAGATCAAACACTTCATGCAATACCTTGAAGGTAATATAAATGATGCCCTAGCTCTCAAACCTTGTGGGTCATCAAGCATTCCAAATGAAAAGATGTAAAAAATGCCAGTATTAAATAGTGATCTCATAAATAATATATGATGCCCTTGCTTGCAACCCGCGAGCCATCAAGATATTTCCTCATGAAATGATAAAAAATAGGGAGTACCACATAGTGAATATCAACAAAAAAACAAAAAAAGAGAGATCAAACACTTCACACAATGCCTTGAAGGTAATAACAATGATGCCCTAGTTCTCAAAGCTTGCAGGTCATCGAGCATTCCAAATGCTAAGATGTAAACAATGCCACTATTAACATTCATACTGTGCCATTAATTGAGTTAATAAGAAGGCAAAGCTCAAATGCCTACCTCAAGTGCCAGTGCCCTCTTCCCACATGGTGCCAACCTCTTTGCACATGCCAAACTCAATTTCCCTCTTCACACCATGCAAAAGTGTAGTACCGTCTTTGCGGTAGCTCTTCGAATTCACAAAAATTACAAATGACACTTTCTTTTTCTTTTTATTTGTTTATAAATAATGGGGTGTCACAATTATGATGTCATCATCACTATTATGACACCGTCAGGTGCACTTGCAACAAAAACACAAAAAGCAAACACAAATTGTAGTGGCGTCACAAATTGGCATCGAAATTTGACCCCAAATGTTGTAGTGATTCTTCTTTGGAAATAAGCACGCATTGTGAAAAGACTAAATGGCATAACATTCCATTCATAACTCCTTGTGGGAATGAGAATGCTATTTTGTATCTATTTGTTTCTTTTACCTTGATACATCAAAATCTTGACTTGTTAGAAACACTCCAAACAAAATAACCATTGAATGTAATTGGATAATTAAATCTAAGGATGATGTCATTGAGAGACTTATAATTATTGCAAAATAATTTTTTACCTCTCTCCTTTTCAACTCGTGCTTGTTGACTAAACATTCAATGCAAGAGAAGGGCCTCTTTTAGGGTCTAATAAATTGACCATCTAATAACTCTTAGAGGTGATCATCCATTTCTTTAACTTTTTTATGGATCATCAGGTATGTTGTTTCAACAGGAATCATAGACTGACATTTTGGTATAATTTATATCTCTCATTCTTCATGATTTCAGGAATATAACTATAATGGGTTTAGACTACAACATTCAGTTTTGAATCTATTTTTTTATTTCATCAAATAATTATGATCTGCTTCTTTTGATGGACAAGCTTGAGATCTCAGATATCAATCTATCCATTTTCATGTCTGAGAGATTTTTTTGTTTCCAGGACTGAAGTGGTTGATACTTAGTAAGGAAATGATAGCCAAGTATAATATCATCATCTAAGTCATTGTATTCTATGAAACAAATTGAATGCATTTTACATATTATTTTAACATGGACATCTTGCATATACTTGTCCATATTAATATTTTCTCAGTTAATAGCATACATATTTGGTATATCAGGTCTTGACTTCTTGATTAGGTTATTACCACTGCTATTGTTTTCTCTTTATGAAAGTGTATTTTTGGATGTTTATTGCATTGACACTTTCTTGTTCCTCCATAGCCTCTTTTTTTAAAGTACTTGAGCTTTGCAAATTCAACTAGTTGATTTATTGGTGGGCTATTGAAAAATTCCATTAAATTATAGGTATTTTTGTACTTATTTTTGTCAGCTTGCAAAGATCCTAGCATACAATAATTTTCTAGTTTTTAACCAATAAACCTTTCTATTTTTTCAAATGTACATTGAACTACAGTTAAATGTTATTTCCTAATGATGTAATTTTTTTTTCATTCACCAAGTCCACAAGGTAGAGAATTCATATAATACTATTTTTTTGTTAAACCATGCATTTTATTTTCTATAATCATATATTTCTCAAACAACCAATTGTATTCATGAAATTTAGCTAAATTCTTAGACTTCATAGGTTGCAACATTTTATTTTCTTGATCTAATTATCACCTTGTTTAAACCATGGGTGCTTACCAAACATTGGAGATTGCTAGACATCTAAATTGCAGAAAGGTGTGGATTGATGGAGACTCAAATGATATTTTTAATTGTTTAAAAAGGGAAAATGTTGCTTCCTTGACTATTGAAAATATTATTAAGGAGTCCAAATGCATTATTCAGTCTTTTGAGAAGTGTTCTATTGATCATGCCTATAGAGACAAAGACATTGTAGTTATTATTTAGCCAACCTTGGGGTCAAATCTAAGGAAGTTATAATATGGGAAGGGGAAATTTTTTGGAAATAAAGTCATTTCTCTCCTTATATTTGATTGTATACACACAAGAATGTGAAAAATTCCTAATAATCATAGAGTTAACAATTAATAAATACAATAACATTGCAAGAGGTGGAAAATGTCTAAGAAACCTAGGTGGCATCAATGCCTGCAAATACTCACATGCTTTCTAGGTGCTTTCTTGTTTAATTGGGGCTACTGGATTTTTGTTGAGTATCTATTTCTCTCAATCTTGGTTTCATCTTCCCTATTTCTATGAATATGAGAGGTTATTTGAGAAGAGTGGAGCCTATGAGATTTGATGTTTGGAGGAGAAATGATAGTATTTGGTATAGGATGTATAATGGTGGTGTTACCTAGTATCTTGAAAGACTCCATGGTTACGATGACAAAGTAAAGAGGATTTTTGTCTAGGAGTGGAGGAAGGGGAATATTAGTCTATTTGGAAACAATGTGGTAGTTGATGAGAGTTTTGTGGAAAATATTACTAGTCTCTCTTTAGAGGGTATTAAGTTTTTCATAGATAGAAATATGTCAGAGGAAGTGATGAAGAGATTCCCCAAAACTGAGGAGGAATAGGAAGATCTAGTCAAGGGTAATAATTCTTACTTTGAATTGTAGAAGATTAAGGAAATTGGGCATGATTTCCTCAAGCCTATCATGGAATACTTCACTTTGGATGGGAGATTTATCAGGTTTTATGACTATCACCTGGTAATGTCGAATCACTTCAGACATATGATTCTTATCTCTTTCCTATTTTATTTTCTTTCCTTTCTTAATCCTAGTGTGATTTATCATAAGAAAACCCTCTAAAGTATATGGTGTTACACTAATGGCTAATCTTTATTATTTATGAATATTTAAAAGATAGGTCTACTAATAGTTATCCTAGGGATCCCTTTGTGGTTACAAAGATTTGGGAAGGCATTGGTGGTTTTGCAAACAATGGTTGGTAGACATAGGAGGATTAGGATGATGAACCTCACCCCAATGAAAAAACCTAAAATTAATCGAAGGAAGGGTAAATGGTATAGAATAAAGGGAAAAGTTCTATGGATAAGAATGTTTCTTCCCCCGTCCCAGCTAAAAATGTTTTAACTAGTAGTAACAACAAAGGAATTGATAAAGATTCAAAAGGACAGGGCATTTTTAAGGAAGATTTTGTTTCTCCCTTCTTGTACAAGAATGTGATTACTTGTTCCAACAAGGAGAAAATTATTATTTCTATTGAAAGGAAAACTATTGCAGTTGTTGAGAAGAGGAAGGATAAAGTTATGGTTCTTTTGGATTATAGTAGCTCTTGGGAGCATGATGGTTCCCTCTCACATGTTGGGTCTAACAAGACCCATTCCCTAAATTAAAGATGGTGTCTCCCTTGCTATTTTTGAGGAGTGTGATTTCCATTATTTTTATCCTAAGATGGAGATTGATTTTGGTGCTTTAGAGACAATGAAGAGTAATTCAGTGAATGTTTTTGGGTTAATGAGGTTAGTGTTCCACAAAATCAAAGATCTCTATTTGAGTTATCATGCCCTATCCTTAAATTTTGAGGAGATGTAGGTTAAGGAGGGTGGTGATCATGGGGTTTCTATCATGCCTACTGATCCTAAAAATATTTTCCCTAAGCCCTTTCTTTATACACATTGGACGAGGAAAGAGAAGAATGTGATCACTAATTATTTAACTAAGAATGTTGAGGCAATTGAAAAGATCAAGTAAATATTCAACAAAAAGATTGAATACATGGACCACATGATTTCAAAGTGTGATTCCACCCTATGAAAGATAATGGAATAGATTTAAAAATTTGTTATGTCCTCAACTCATAATACGAATATT
>BSBK01010391.1:97500-102500 GCA_027943335.1 Chamaecyparis obtusa
TTTGTTCAATGGTTTTATGTATGCTTCTATGTACATTGTTATGTATGATTTTATGGTTCAATGGTTTTAATATATAGCTATGTACATGCTTTGATGTATGAAAGTTATGTATTCTTTGATGTATGTTGTTCTGTATTCTTTGATGGTTCAATGGTTTTAATATATAGTTATGTATGCTTTGATGGTTCAATGGTTTTAATGTACAGTTATGTATTCTTTTTTACATATGATTTTATATGTATGTTATTATGCATGCTTTGATGGTTGAATGGTTTTTATATGTAGTTATAAATGCTTGTATGTTTTTTGTTACATATGTTTTTATGTATGACCCCTTAAGATATCCCCTTAAGACATCCTTTTTGGACATCCTCTTAAAGCTAACATTTACTAACAATATGTTTCCTAGGACCCCTTACGACCCTTAAGGAACCCTAAGATGTACTCTTAGGGTTACTAAAGGTTTCTAAGGGTTCATAAAGGGTCCTGGGATGCACTAATATATCCTGAGACCCTATATGACCCTTTACGAACCCTAAGAGGACATATTAGGGGTCTTAAAGGGTCCCTAAGGGGTTGTAAGGGGTCCTTTGATAGATTAATGTTTCATAAGGACATTAATTAGATTACTTATGACATTGGTTCTGGATTAGTTATATTACTTATGACATTAGTTAGATTACTTATGAAATTAGTGAGATTAATTTCTTTTAACTTACATTTATCATTTAAAATATACATATGACATTAGTTATATTAATTGACCTTTTAACTTAAATGTATGAAAAATAAAATCATATAAGTTCCATTTATAACCATTTTTAATCAAATCATAACCATCTATTAGGACATCTAATTCATTTAATTTCATCTAGATGCATTATGATCAAATCAAATCATGTAAAGATCTATCTATGTCAAACATAAAAACATAAATAATCTAGATGTCAAATGAAAATACATAAATCACATGGATACGTCCAAAATATGTAAATGTATATCAAATCATAAACAACATGTATAAATCATTTCTATATAACAATCCTAAATCTAGATATAATTTGAATTCATAAATGTAACACATAAGCCATCTACATGTCAACCATAAACACACAAATCATCTATGTATAGGGCCATAACATATAAATGTCAAACATATAATAAAGAATGTATATAAGTATAGAATAAAAGATGTACAACAATTTTCTCGATGTAGCCTAGACTCATCAAGCCACATACAGATAGAGTGATCCTTTGACCAAGTGTCCTGAGCATCATATGGACGTGAAGAAATAATGGACCCCTATAAATTTAGTACAACAGTAGGTTAAATATATACATTTATATATAATTATGTACAAAGTATTTAAAATATATAAATATGTGCATTGAAACTTGTATATTTAAAACTTACCTGAGCACTAGTAGGTGTCACATCTTTTGAATATCTCTTGTGCACACACTCTGATCCCATGCTATAGGTTATATGATTAGCGAATTGTGCCTACAATATATATATATATATATATATAAATATATATATATATATATATATATATAATATATATATATATATATATATAATATATAATATATATATATATATATATATATAATATATATATATATATATATATATACAAGCATCAATACATGTGACAATATAATCAATTTCAATTTATTGAATTAAAATAAATCAAATTAAATATATACTTAGGTCTCATGAGAAAGAAGATCATCCACCCGCATCATTGTATCATCTACAGAAACACCACCACATGCGTCATATTCGGTCCCAACCCTCTCTAGTAATGAGGAGTGTAGTGGGGTAGTGGGTTGTGTAGCTAAGAGGGGATTTTTTTAGACTCAGAAGGATGGAGTAGAATCTTAATATATGAACCTATGTCATTGCCAACTTTGATCTATCTCAATCCATGTAATTGCTTCTCAAAATCCTCTAGGTCCTGAGATGTGATGCAAATGTCACCAAGTCATATCTACCCCTCTATAACTATGGATTGATCAGTGGGTAGAGAATGTTGTAAATTTTTAGGTGTATGAGTTGATGGTATTCTCTAGGGTGGTGGAATTGGATGCATTTGAGAGACTCTAATGTTTTCTTTGAAAAACTATACATGGACCCTCTCCATATGAGATATATTCAAATATGACTACAATAGGTCCTATAAAAAATAAATTTCCATATCAAGGTGATTTTTTTCTGATAAGAGCATGTACATCATGTGATGTAGGGGGACCAACACCTCTATATGCCCTATCACTCGCACTTGTAGCAATAGATGGTATCTTTGAAGATGATCAGGGTCAACTCAGTCTAGTCATAATATATCATCTGCGTGTGTCTGATGTGATGTTGGCAATTGTAGGTGCAATATGTCCAATCCTATCAATTGCTTCCCTTTGTGAAGAAATGACAACTGTGTCAGCGATATCATTAATAAATATTTCCACTACATGAGCCCTCTATCCAAACAACTATATGTGAGTAGGTGCAACATGATTAGCCCTATGATACTGATCATGATTTACAACTATGTCACACCCCTATCTAAAATAACCTGGAAGATCTAGATAGTTGACATTGAGATCTAAATAGATCTCAACATACAACTATTGTGCAAAATATAGAGGAATTTGGTTGTTATTGGGATAAAAACCATGTGCAACAAGAAAACAAGGGTATATCGTGCATGTGATCTCTAGAATCACACACCGTGTAACCTAATATGACCTCACCTTTGGCATATCTCGATAGTAAGGGAAAACCTCTCATTTGATGATATCATTTGAGACGCACTCCTGAACCTGTACTAAGGATACATCACCTAATACCTAGGCTCTCAACTCTAAAAAAAAAGTCTATAATATCTAGTTTGTATGCATCTTATGAACCTATATGTGTGCTCAGATCCTACAAACTCATAAAAATGGTGGCACAAATATCCATGTACATACTCTCCTGAGATCTAGTTAAAAAATCTTGTAATCGCTACATCTCATGGGTAGAAAACTAAAATACAACACCCACATCAAGAAAGTGAGGGGCCTGATGTGTGCCAACCCAAGGTACAACACTGGGCTATGTTGGGTCAACCTAAGGTGTGACACCCTATGTCAGGTCACCCTGAGGTGCGTGACCATGAGGAACCTCATCCTGAGGTACACTAGCATTATAGTGTGTATCCATCTAGGGGTAACATGTGTTAAATGTTAAAATTTAAGTAACTACAAATTATATGTCCAGGTAAAATCATAACACATCAGATATATAAATCATGCCAAATTTTAACTATAAAATAATATTACAATATAAAATTATACAAGTACAATTCTAAGTTAAATTATGTTAATAATGAAACTAAGAACATAACATGTATTAAGGGGTACAGGGAGAGAGAGAGAGAGAGAGAGAGAGAGAGAGAGAGAGAGAGAGAGAGAGAGAGAGAGAGAGAGAGAGAGAGAGAGAGTTTTTCCTGAGTGGAGAGATAGAGAGATAAAGTCTTAAGGGGGAGAGAGAGAGTCCTCAGGGGTGGGAAGAGAGAGAGTCTTAAAGGAAGAGAAAGATTATTTTGGGGTGGGAGAGAGAAACTTAAGGAGGGAGACAAATAGTGTTAAGGGGTGGGGATAAAGGGAGATTTAAGGGGGTGGAGGTGTCTTAATGGGTTTGGTGAGTATTAATTGGTCTTAAACAGTAGTTAGAGAGAGAGAGAGAGAGAGAGAGAGAGAGAGAGAGGAAAAAGTCTTAAGGAGTTTGGTGAGAGAGTATTAAGGGATGGGGAGAGAGAGTTTTAAAATTTTCCTAAAATTTTAAAATTTTCTAAAATTTCTAAATTTTCCTAAGGATTTTAATTTTTTAAAATTTACCTAAGGGCTTAAATTTTTCTAAATTTTCCTAATGTTTTAAAATTTTCTAATAAAAATATATATAAATTACTAGAGCATTTTTTAACATTACTAACTAAAAATAATTTAAACACAAGAAATAACAATACTAATGTTTTTACCATTTTCTATTATTTTCTATCATTTACTAACATTTTCTAATTTAAATCCAATTATTTTAAATTTAAAAAATTGGAAACAAAAAACTAACTACAAATGAAAAACTAACTAGAAATGAATAACTAACTGGAAATTTTTAAAACTATCTAAAATAATTCATCAACATATAATTTACAATAAAAAATAATTTTAAAAAAGGAGAAATGTGTGTACCTATAATATACAATGGTTGAAGGATCTCAAACATGGTCCAAGGATGATGTCGGTCTATGTCATCAGGGGGTTCATTCCAATACCAAGGGCCCACAAGCACAATAAAAGTGAAATGTGAAAATGACCTCTCAACCAGATATTTTTTTAAAAATCCAATTTAGGGGGCCTTCGTTTGGAGGGGGTCTTCACACGAAATACCCTACATGGGGTAATTCATGCGAAGACCTCCCTTCACAAGAAGTACCCCATGCACCTGGTACTTCATGCGAATGGGTCCCCTCCTTCGCCCAAAGACTCCCCCATTCATGCAAACACCCCAAAAATAGAATTTCAGTGCACATCCAAAATTTCTTCATCCCCAAAAGTGGGACACACTTTTGTGGGATCACCCTATTGTCTTTTTGGTCTATCTTGTCTTGTGAAACTTCATTGATATACCATTTATAAACTCTTTGTAAAGGGTTTTGGGTCCCTTCAAAACCTATTTTTCCTTAATAATTTTTTTATTTAATTCTAATTATTGATTATTAATTTCACTAGAGAACATATTAATTAACAAAAGCATGAAACTTTCAAAATTTTAAACAAAAATATCATTCTTTCCCATATCTTTCTTTTTTACATATGCATGGTCTTCATCTTTTAGTAAAGTGATATGTATAGTTATAAATGCTTGTATGTTTGTTGTTACATGTACTTTTATGAGAAGAAAAGTGATATGTACAATTGTATAAAAATGAAGGAGAAAAAGGAGAATAGATTTA
>BSBK01010391.1:107500-167500 GCA_027943335.1 Chamaecyparis obtusa
CTATAAAAAATGCAACCCTTTTGTGTCTTTTAGCTCCACCTAATATCCTATGTATATGAATTGAGATTGCATATTGAACTAGGCATCTCCTTCTGCATTTCCTGAAACCAAGAGATTGTCACAGTTAACATCTAATATCATTATTGCAACCATGACTTGAGGTAGGCATTTGAGCTTTTTCTTCTCATTAACTCAATTTCATTTTGATGAAATTTGTTCATTTAATGGCACAATATCAATGTTAATACTGACATTGTTTACATCTTTTCATTTGGAATGCTTGATGACCCGTGAGCTTTCAGAGCTAGGACATCTTTTATACAATATCAATGTTAATACTAGCATTGTTTATATCTTTGCATTTACATGTTTGTGTTAAAAAAAATAAAAAATTTAGTCAAGTAATAAAATCTTATAAAACAACATACATTGTGTGAAGTGTTTGATCTCTCTTTATTTGTTTTGTTGTTAATATTCACTATGTGGTACTCCCCGTTTATGATCATTTCATGAGGAAATATCTTGATGGATCATAGGCTGCAAGCTAGGATATCATGCATTGTTTATGAGCTCACTATTTGAGCACCTTATGTTCCTATTTGATTTGTCGGTGCTCTATTTGTTATATTGAGTTTACATCATATATTTAGTCTTAATAAATATCTTATAAAACAACATAAAACTAACCAAAAATACTTTATCTTAATAAAATAATATATTTATTCTTAATAAAATCTTATAAAATAACATATATTGTTTGAAGTGTTTGATCTCTTTTTATTTGTTTTGTTGTTGATATTCACTATGTGGTACTCCTTGTTTATGATCATTTCATGAGGAAATGTCTTGATGGCTTGTGGGCTGCAAGCTAGTGCATCATACATTGTTCATGAGCTCACTACTTAATACTGGCAAATTGTTTACATCTTTTCATTTCGAATGCTTGATGACTCACGATCTTTGAGAGCTAGTGCGTTGTTTCTATTACCTTCAAGGCATCATGTTAAGTGTTTGATCTCTCTTTATTTATTTTATTATTGATATTCACTATGTGGTACTCCCTGTTTATGATCATTTCATGAAAAAATATCTTGATGGCTCATGGGTTGCAAGCTAGGGCATTATGCAATGTTTATGATCTCACTATTTGTTTAATAGAATATTATAAAACAACATATATTGTGTGAAGTGTTTGATCTCACTTTATTTTTTTTGTTGTTGATATTCACTATGTGGTACTCCCCGTTTATGATCATTTCATAAGGAAATGTCTTGATGGCTCGCAGGTTGCAAGCTAGGGCATCATGCATTGTTTATGAGCTCACTATTTGAGCACCTCATGTCCCTATTTGATTATGAGGGACATGAGATGCTCAAACAATGAGCTCATAAATAATGCATATTGCCCTAGCTTGCAGCCCGTGAGCTATCAAGATATTTCCTCATGAAATGATCATAAACGGGGAGTACCACATAGTGAATATCAACAACAAAACAAATAAAGAGAGATCAAACACTTCACACAATATATGTTATTTTATAAAATTTTATTAAGACTAAATATATTGTTTTATTAAGATTTTATTGAGACAAAGTATTTTGGGTTAGTTTTATATTGTTTTATAAGATTTTATTAAGACTAAATATATGATGTAAAATCATAATTATACTTGATATATATAATACAATGGTATGTAGTATAATCTATACATTTGTGAGATGTGATTAATTCCAGTTATATGATGTTTTAAGATTAAAATGGTGAGTTTGTATACTTTCTCCATTTAAAACTAACCTATGACTTCAAAGGAGGAATTATGAAATATAGTTGTAGGTAGTTTTCTCTTCTATAATGATGGAGGAGTGAAAGGTAATGATCAATGAGGTTTCTGCTATTAGATTGTATATTAATACACTTACTATTTTGAATTTGATCTCAGGCATCATGCAATATTATTGTTGTCATTCCATGCTTGCTGCTGTTGTGCACCATATATTGTTTTATACACTATTTATTTCATTGAGACCGTAAGTTTGGCATTTGTAATGTATTTTATGTTATTGGATCAATGCTACCATGTTGTTGAGGTTGTAGATGCATTGAATCACTACTGCCATTCTACTTTTACAGCAGCAATATAACAAATAGAGCACTGCACAATCAAATAGGGACATCATTAAGACATTTAATGCATGATTGTGGATCCTCAAGTAGGAGTTGTGATGCAAAGTAATAACACTTATATGGGTTTACCCACACAAGGAGAATGGTTTTATTCATATTTCTTTCAAGTGCTCTTGGGTACTTTCCTTGGCCTCTAGGCTTGGGCATCCTATAGGAGTTGAACCAAACTTACGAAGGCAATAAGGACACATAGAACAATAGATTTGGGGACTTAGACTTATGTTCAATCCTTAGTAATGGTTTGGGGAACTAATTTTTAGATGAGTGACAACAGTACCTTAGTTTGCATTATTAAATGATCTTGTTTACTTTGTGTTCATTTCATGCAAAGATACATGTAAAGAAAAATAAATTTTTTCATCTAAAGATTAGATTTATATATATGAAAAATAACTTGTATATACTATACAAGGAAAATAAATTTAAGAATAAAATGCAAGAGTACAGGCATACATAAGAGGATGAACATAAATAATAAGGGTGCCAGACATTGCCTGAAGTGATGAATTTTTTACCCAGGTATGAATCTAGTGTGCCCTTGTGTGATCCAAAACCTACAAAGAAAAGAGAGATGGGGGTTAGATAAAAAAAATATATAAGAAATGAATGACATCCTATTACTGATCCTTGTCCACAATTATGCATGTGCATAGTCAAGCCATACACTTCTAAAAGAAAAACCAAGCTCACAGTCTCAATGAAATAAAAAGTGTATAAAACAATATATGGTGCACAATAGGAACAAGCATGCAATGACAACAAGAACATTGCATGATGTCCAAGCTCAAATTCAAAATAGTAAGTGTATTAATGTATGATCTAATAGCAACAACCTCATTGATCATTACCTTTCACTCCATCATTATAAAAGATATAACTACCTACAACTATATTTCATAATTCCTCCTTTGAAGTATATATATATCAAGTATAATTATGAGTTTACATCATACATTTAATCTTAATAAAATTTTATAAAATAACATAAAACTAACCCAAAATACTTTGTCTTAATAAAATCTTAATAAAATAATATATTTAGTCTTAATAAAATAATACACTTACTATTTGGAATTTGAGCTCAGGCATTATGCATTGTTTATGAACTCATTGTTTGATTACCAGCCAATAAAATAGGTACATGAGGTGCTCAAACAGTGAGCTCATAAATAATACATGATGCCCTAGCTTGCAGCCCGCAAGCCATTAAGGTATTTCCTCATGAAATGATCATAAACGGGGAGTACGACATAGTGAATATCAACAACAAAATAAATAAAGAGAGATCAAACACTTCACACAATGCCTTGAAGGTAATAGAAATGATGCCTTAGCTCTCAAAGCTCGTGAGTCATTAAACATTTCAAATGAAAAGATGTAAACAATGTCAATATTAAATAGTGAGCTCATGAACAATGTATTATGCCCTAGCTTGCAGCCCACGGGCCATCAAGATATTTCCTCATGAAATGATAAAAAATAGGGAGTACCACATAGTGAAGATCAACATCAAAAAAAATAAAGAGAGATCAAACACTTCACACAATATATGTTATTTTATAAAATTTTATTAAGACTAATTTTTTTTTATGAGTTCACTGTTTGAGCACCTCATGTCCCTATTTGATTGATTGATACTCTATTTTTTATATTGATGCTATTAGATCAAATAGGGACATCAGTAATACATCAAATAGGGACATTAGTAATAAAATAATACACTTACTATTTTGAATTTGAGCTCATAAAGATTAAGATATCTCTATTTTATTATTGATGTCCCTATTTACATCTTTTCATCAAATGACCCAAAATCATCAAGAATGGTCCTATATGGTCACTAATAGCCAAATTTTAGAAGAATATGAATGAATGCAAACATATATAAGTGGATTAACATAAATAATGAAGGTACCAAACATTGCTTGAAGTAATGAAGTGTTGACCCAAGGTTCAATCCAGTATGCTCTTGTATGATCCAAAACTTGCAAGGAAAGAAAAGATAGGGTTAGATCCAAAGGATCTAAGAAATGCTTGACACCCTATTACTTATCCTCATCTACAATTATGCATGTGCATAGTCTAGCCATACACTTCTAAAATGAACTATGCTACAAAACATGTGCACTCCAAAAACATATGCATGCAGTGAGTAAATCAAGACCAAAATGGAGCAAAAAGTATGATGTCAAATGTGTTATCAAGAAACACCTCATGGGATGTGAGTCAACATGGTATATATGTTGTTTATACAAGATGAGTAAAAGGAAATCTACCACCTCAACAACATGGAAATATTAATCTAATAAAAAAAAATACATTACAAATACCAAGCTCACAGTCTCAATGAAATAAACATTGTATAAAACAATATATGATGCCCAAGCTCAAATTCAAAATAGTAAGTGTATTAATGTATGATCTAATAGCACCAACCTCATTGATCATTACCTTTGACTCCTCCATATTATAGAAGAGATAACTACCTACAACTATATTTCATAATTCCTCCTTTGAAGCCATAGGTTAGTTTAAAATGGAGAAAGTATACAAAATCACCAATTTAATCTCAAAATTTCATAACATTGCATTCTTGTTTATGTTATGGTGCACAACAGCAACAAGAATGCAATGACAACAATAACATTGCATGATGCCTGAGCTCAAATTCAAAATAGTAAGTGTATTATTTTATTACTGATGTCCCTATTTGATGTTCCTATTTTATTATTGATGTCCCTATTTTATCTAATAGCATCAATATAACAAACATAGCACCGACCAATCAAATAGGGACATTAGGTGCTCAAACAATGAGCTCATAAATAATGCATGATGCCCTAGCTTGCAGCCCACGAGCCATCAAGACATTTCCTCATGAAATGATTATAAACAAGAGTACTACATAGTGAATATCAACAGCAAAACAAATAAAGAGAGATCAAACACTTCACATGTAATGTATGTTGTTTTATAAGATTTTATTACTTGACTAATTTATTTATTTATTTATGACAAACTTTTCAAAAGTCTATCATAATTAAAGGCATGTGAATTCATATTGTACTTAATCTAAATGCCACTGTGTAATGTTTTAGTTATAGTTATAGTATTTTCTGTTCTTGGATCAATGTCTCCATGTTGTTGAGGTTGTAGATGCATTAAATCAACACTGCCATTCTATTTTGATAGCATCAATATAAAAAAAATAGCATCGGCCAATCAAATAGGGACATTAGGTGCTCAAACAGTGAGCTCATAAACAATGCATGATGCCCTAGCTTGTAGCCCACAAGCCATCAAGTCATTTCCTTATGAAATGATCATAAGCCTGAGTGCCACATAGTGAATATCAATAGAAAAATAAATAAAGAGAGATCAAACACTTCACACAATGTATGTTGTTTTATAGGATTTTATTACTTGACTATATATATATATATATTATGACAAGCTTTTCAAAAGTGTATCTTAATTAAAGACATGTGAATTCATATTGTACTTAATCTGAATGTCACTATGTAATGTTTTAATTCATATTGCAATACCTATGACTTCAAAGGAGGAATTACGAAATATAGTTATAGGTAGTTATCTCTTCTATAATGATGGAGGAGTCAAAGGTAATGATAAATGAGGTTACTGTTTTGACAGCAATAGCATTGCATGATACCTGAGCTCAAATTCAAAATAGTAACTATATTATTTGATTATTGATGTCCCTATTTGATCTAATAGCATCAATATAACAAACAAATCACTGACCAATCAAATAAGGACATGAGGTGCTCAAATAGTGAGCTCATAAACAATGCATGATGCCCTAGCTTGCAGCCCATGAGCCATCAAGACATTTTCTGATGAAATAATTATAAATGGGTAGTACCACATAGTGAATATCAACAAAAAGCAAATAAAGAGAGATCAAACATTTCACACAAGCCTTGAAGGTAATAGCAACGATGCCCTAGCTCTCAAAGATCGCAGGTCATCAAGCATTCCAAATGCAAAGATGTAAACAATGCCAGTATTAACATTCATATTTTTTCATTAAATAAACAAATGCCATCAAAATGAATTTGAGTTTATGAGAAGACAAAGCTCGAATGCCTACCTCAAGTCATGACTGCCATATAAAGATCAAATGCTAAGGAACTATGTTATAAAATTTTATACCAAATTTCAAGGCATAAAATTTTATAACTATACATATATTTTCTTCCACTCCCCCACATTGTAAACTCAATGCTAAAGAGAAAAAATTATGATGTCAAAAAGTATAAAATTTCATGCCTTGAAATTTTATAACATAGCTCCTTAGCGGCTGCCATATGAAGAGTAGTGCAAGGTGGCAACTTTCCCATTTTGCCATAGTTAGGACCCTCTTTTACCATACTTTATGAGCTTTATATTTTTTCTAAGTGAAGACAAACATTATCTTAATTTGTTATCTTTCAATTTTATTCATTTATGATTTTAAAAATTGAAATAAAAAATAAAAACTTTTACATCTTTTCATCAAATGACCCAAAAACATCAAGAATGGTCATATATGGTCGCTAATAGCCAACTTTCAGAAAATTATGAATGAATGCAAACATACATAAGTGGATGAACATAAATAATCAAGGTAATAGACATTGCTTGAAGTAATGAAGTGTTGAGCCGGGGTTCAATCCAGTATGCTCTTGTATGATCCAAAACCTGCAAGAAAGGAAAAGATGGGGTTAGATCCAAATGATCTAAGCAATGTCTGGCACCCTATTACTGATCCTCATCTACAATTATGCATGTGCATAGTCAATCCCTATAGTTCTAAAACAAACTATGCTACAAAACATGTGCACTCAGGAAACATATGCATGCAGTGAGTAAATCAAGACCAAAATGGAGCAAAAGGTATGATGTCAAATGTGTTATCAAGCAACACCTCATGGGCTGTGAGTTAACATGGTATTTATGTTGTTTATACAAGATCAGTAAAAGACATCTACAATCTCAACAACATGGCAACATTGATCCAATAACAAAAAATACATTACAAATGTCAAGCTCATAATCTCAATGAAATAAACAATGTATAAAACAATATATGACGCATAGTAGCAGCAAGCATGCAATGACAACAATAACACTGGATGATGCCCACGCTTAAATTCAAAATAGTAAGTTTATTAATGTATGATCTAATAACAACAACCTCATTAATAATTAATTTTCACTCCTCCATCATTATAGAATAGATAACTACCTACAACTATATTTCATAATTCCTCCTTTGAAGTCATCGGTTAGTTTAAAATGGAGAAAGTATACAAACTCACCAATTTAATCCCAAAACATCATATAACTAGAATTAATCACATCTCACAAATGTATAGATTATACTACATACCATTGAATTATGTATATCAAGTATAATTAATTATGAGTTTACATCATATATTTAGTCTTAATAAAATATTATAAAACAACATAAAACTAACCCAAAATACTTTGTCTTAATAAAACAATATATTTAGTGTTAGTAAAATCTTATAAAACAACATATATTGTGTGAAGTGTTTGATCTCTATTTATTTGTTTTGCTGTTGATATTCACTATGTGGTACTCCCTATTTATGATCATTTCATGAGGAAATGTCTTGATGGCTCACGAGCTGCAAGCTAGGGCATCATGCATTATTTATGAGCTCCCTATTTTAGAATCTCATGTCTCTCATAATCAAATAGGTACATGAGGTGCTCAAATAGTGAGCTCATCAACAATGCATGATGCCCTAGCTTGCAACCCGCGAGCCATCAAGACATTTCCTCATGAAATGATCATAAATAGGGAGTACCACATAGCTAGTGAATATCAATAGAAAAACAAATAAAGAGAGATCAAAAACTTCACACAATGCCTTGAAGGTAATAGAAATGATGCACTAGCTCTCAAAGCTCGCGGTTTATCAAGCATTCAAAATGAAAAGATGTAAACAATGCTAGTATTTAACAATGAGCTCATGAACAATGTATGATGCCCTAGCTTGCAGTCTGCGAGCCATCAAGACATTTCCTCATGAAATGATCATAAATGGGGAGTACCACATAGTGAATATCAACAGTAAAATAAATAAAGAGAGATCAAACACTTCACACAATGCTTTGAAGGTAATAGAAATGATGCCCTAACATTCAAAGCTCCCAGGTCATCAAGCATTCCAAATGAAAAGATGTAAATAATGTTAGTATTAAACAATGAGCTCATAAACAATGCATGATGCCCTAGCTTGCAGCCCGCGAGCCATCAAGACATTTTCTCATGAAATGATCATAAACGGTGAGTACCACATAGTGAATATCAATAGCAAAACAAATAAAAAGAGATCAAACACTTCACACAATGCCTTGAAGGTAATATCAATGATGTCCTAGCTCTCAAACCTCAGAGGTCATCAAACATTCCAAATGAAAAGATGTAAACAATGCTAGTATTCCATAGTGAGCTCATAAATAATGTATGATGCCCTAGCTTGCAGCCCATGAGCCATCAAGACATTTCCTCATGAAATGGTCATAAACGGGGAGTAGCACATAGTGAATATCAACAACAAAACAAATAAAGAGAGATGAAACACTTCACACAATGCCTTGAATGTAATAGCAATGATGCCCTAGCTCTCAAAGCTTGTGGGTCATCGAGCATTCCAAATGCTAAGATGTAAACAATGTCACTATTAACATTTATATTGTGTTATTAAATCAACAAATGCCATCAAAATGAAATTGAATTAATGAGAAGACATAGCTTGAATACCTACCTCAAGTTCTAATGCCCTCTTCCCGCACGGTGCCTGCCTCTTTGGGCATGCCAAACTTGAATGCCCTCTTTGCGCCACACAAAAGTGCAGTGTCATCTTCGCGACAGCTCTTCAAATTTACAAAACTTCCAAATGACACTTTCTTTTTCTTTTTCTTTTTTTGTTTATAACCAAGGGGTGTCACAATTATGATGTCATCATCGCTATTACGACACCGTCGGGGGCACTTGCAAAAAAAAAGCACAAATGTTAGTGGCATCGCAAATTGGCATCAAAATTTGACCCCAAATGTTGTAGTGACTCCACCTAGGGCATGATCCTGACCTCGTCACTTATGATGCCAGATCCATGCACTTAGCAAGTCTTGATTCCTGGCAAGCTCATTTAGAACCATTCAACTTCAGAGTACACCAAGGGCCCATTGACCAATATAGATAACTATTGCACTTGTTCTAGGTAATATACTATTACATTGATCTATGCACAATTAGTGAATTATTTTGCACCAATCATAACTAACTATTTTTTTGTAATTTGAATATTTTTAAACTTTATATATTTATTTATTAATTTCATATATTATACAAAATACTTATCTCAAATATGATTGGTTGAATAGGTTTGGCCTTATAAGATCCCTTTTTTTCTGCCAATTTCTATTATCATGACAATTTTTAGTTATGTTACAATAATCTAGGAGATGATTTTGATGGAAGACAAAGTATTATTTTTAATTGAATTTTTAGATTACAGTATGCTTCACATATTTGTTAAGTAGATGATAGAATTTTGTTTTTTCATCCCACTAAAATTCAACTTATCTTTGTTATTTTTGTATTGTTTTTATTTTAACCATATTTTTTAATGTATAATTCAAAATATATTTATATATCATTTAATTTATTTTCAAAACTTAAATATTTAATAAGTATCAACCCAGGCAGTCCAGCCTAGGGGACCTTCCATCCAGACCAAATTTTTGTGCGCTTGCACCTGTGAGAGGAAGTAAAGCTCATCCCTTCTAGGGTTCGAACATTTCTTGATCTCTTCCTTCAGCTTGTCGCAAGCTTCATCAAAAGCGTGCAAATCATCCAAGGTCCTCCTCCAGAGATATCCGTTCTTCAGCTCATAGTAATAGAAAGATGCGTGACCAGTCTTCAGGAACCTTTTCAACTTCTTTTTCTCCATCAACAATGTAACCTGCACCTGCATGAAGATTTTAAAATGTGTGAGTTTGCGAACAAACTCAATAAGATCCCTGCGCTTACCTTGAAACCTTTCTTCGTTCCTGCATTTCCAGAGCTGCCAGAGAATGTTAGATGATAAAATATTCCAAAAAAGATTAGCCGCTTTTGAAATACCATTAATGTGTCCAGCAATAATTTCAAAGATATTAACATTAGTTGGGTAAAAAATGCCAAACATGCTCCATATTTCTTTGGCAAATATGCAATCAAAAAATATGTGTCTACTTGAATCAGGAACTCTACAGAGATTACAAGTATCATGGTTAGAAAAATCCTTTTTTATAGGCAATTTATCCAGTAACAGAAGCCATTTAAAACATCTAATTTTGGGTTCCACCGGGTTTTTCCAAAGAATATCAAAATATTTTTTAAAATCATCAGCATTGTATGAAGAGTACCAAACATTGTTAATGTGATCCATGATATTAGTATTACAATCAAGAACCTTATAAATATTTTTGGACTTAAGCATAGAAGTAATAATACCACCTGGCCATTTGCATTTTAAGAATCTGTGAGAGTCAGCATTACAGATAACAGGAATATCAGCAGCAGCATGCCTGATCATATTGTAAGTTCTTTTATTGGATTCTGGAATGTCATAATTCACCTTGAGTTCTTCCCAAGGTATAAGATGGTCATTTTCAAACAGATCCATAAATTGTTTGATGCCTTTACTAGCCCAAGTTCTGGCAGAGCACCCTTGGTTAAGGGCAAGGGGTTTATCATTTAACTGGAGATTCCACCAAATGGATCTCTCCCCATGGAGTTGAGAATTAGAGTGAAACCCCTTGTTAGTGACAAATTGCCTAACTTGCTCCCACGCTTTCCAAATAGACTTGAAAACCGCAGAGCCTTGAACCTTCACATGAAAATCACCAAGCAGGAGATCACAAAAAGGGAGGCCAGACCAGCCTTTTGCCCTTTTGGGAACTCCCCTTTCAATATTGTTTCTAATCAGCACTTTCCAAGGGGCTTCACCCTCCATGGATTGAAAGATCCATTTGGCGGATAAGGCTATACCTTGAGTTTTTAAATCCTTCAGCCCTAGCCCCCCACGGGTCTTGTCAGTGTGACACCATGCCCACTTCACAGAATGGATTTTGTTGTTTCCTTTGCCATCCGACCAAAGGAATTGTCTGATAGATTTCTGGATTTGAGCAATTTGATAGTTATTAAAACACCAAGCAGAAGAGTAGTAGATAGAATAGGAGGAAAGAATCTTCTGGCAGACCTACATTCTACCAGCAAGAGACAGACTTCTATTATGCCATTTATTCAACTTATTATCAATCTTATTTCTAACCCAAGCCCACATATCCTTGAGATCAGGTTTAATAGAGAAAGGTATCCCCAGGTATCGCACAATCTTACTAGGACCACCCCACTGAAACTCAAACTGCGAAAACCAGTCCGGTGGGTGGTCATCCCATCCAAGGCAGATGGATTTAGTTTGAGAGATTCTAGCCCCAGAAACAGAGCAAAAGAGATTAAGCTTGGTAATCATATTATTGAAGTTATTATCAGAGAGCTCAAAGAAGAGGGCGGTGTCATTCGCAAATTGGCAGTTAATCAGTTCTTCATTATTGGGCAAGTAAATACCTCTGACTTCCTGAGATAAGGAATTATCACGAAGAATGTAGAATAGAGCTTCCGAGGCGATAAAAAATAAGGCAGGAGCCAAAGGGCAGCCCTGCCTGATGGATCTTTCGAGACGAAAAGGAGCAGACAGGATCCCATTAACTTCAACCTGAGCAGAGGCATCCTTAAAAAGCATAGCAACAGTTTTACAAAAGAACGGAGGAAAACCAAAGGCATCTAACATCATGAGAATAAATTTCCATTCAACACGGTCATAAGCTTTTTCAAAGTCCAAGAGAAGCATGGCAGAGTTTTGATGGGAGTAGCTAGACCAGTCCATGACCTCCCAGCTGGTTATAAGATTTTCGAGAATATATCTTCCCTTGATAAAACCAGTCTGGGAGGAATTAACAAATTTGGGAAGAATGTTGGTCAACCTGATAGCCATGATTTGGGCTAAAATTTTATAAGAGACATTGAGAAGAGTAATAGGCCTCCAGTTCTTAATGAGAGTCTTATCTCCCTCCTTGGGAAGAAGTTTAATTATGCCTTTATTAATATCTTTACCCAAGGAGCCTTCATTAATGGCTTCAGAATAAAGGTCAAAAAGATCTTTGCAAATCCAACTAATGTTAGCTTTATAGAATTCGATAGGGAAACCGTCCGAACCAGGAGCCCTTTCATTGTTAAGGGCTTTAATAGCCCCTTCAATTTCCTCGACCGAGATATTTTGGTTCAAAACCGTAACATCATCATTATCTAATTTTTTAGGAATAAGTCTTTTACAATCTGTTCTAAGCCGCTCAGCCTCAGGGGAATCCTCAGAGGAAAACAGAGACTTATAGAAATTAGCAAAAGCTTGAGTGATAGCAATAGGATCAGAAATAGCCTGGTTATCAATTAATAATCTGTCAACCGACTCTTTAGTATGTTTATACTTAAGGAGATTAAAGAAAAACTTTGACCCTCTATCACCGCACTGGAGCCATCTGAATCTAGATCTGATCCTAGCACCCCGAATTCTGAATTGCTGGTGTTTCCTAAGGGAGTCCTTGGCAGATATAACTCTAGAGAGAAGGACAACATTGGAAGAGTCCCTCTGAATATCTTCTTCCGCAGCTTGGAGTTCAGAGGAGAGAAGTTTCTCAGCAAATCTGTAGTCTTTAGCTTTTTTCTGTCCTATGGTTTGCAGAATTTTCTTCCATGATGAGAGATTCGTATTCCATCTATGAATCTAATTTAAATTCCTGAGATTATTAAGATTAATACCCCTAATAATTTGAATAGCAGCGAGAACATCCTCATCCAGGAGGAGGTTAGAATTGAGAATAAACTTATTGCTTTTAGTTCTGGTCTGAATGGGGCTACTAATAAGATTAACTCTAGTCATAATAGGGTGATGATCAGATAATGTGGAAGCCATAACCTGAACAATGTTCCCCTTAATATCAGGAGAGAAGGAAAAGGACAACCTATTAGCATAAAACCTATCGAGCCTGGAATAGATCCTAGCGCTACCCTGCTGGAAATTGCACCAAGTGTGCCACAAACCAGGATTGCTATTTTTATTCCCAGCAAGAGGGTCAAACAAGCATTTAGAACTAATCATTTTATTCCAGCAAGGTCTTTCATTGTCTTTCCAATGGAATGGAACACCCCCCAACTTATCCTCTTGGGATTCAACCATGTTGAAATCACCACCAAACAACCAGGGGATATCGGGGAGTTCAGCAAGCCATTTCCAGAGTTCCATTCTTTCTTTATAATCATTAGAGGCATAAACAACACATATACCAAAAGTAAAGTTTTCATGTTTAAGAGACACCCAAACAGCTCTATTACAGGGAGAACAACCGTTATTGAGAATACATTTTTCCCATTTATTATTAATGAGTATGGCAATTCCACCCCTGCCTCTATCATGAGTGGTATGAAATTTAATGGCATCCTTCCATATAAAATTGAGGTTGGAGTCCAGAGTGAATCCAATCGCTTTAATTTCTTGTAACTTAAATGTTTCTTCTTGTTTGAAGTGTGTCCTTAATTTAATAATTTCTTCGAAAATCAAATAGAATCAAATAATTTATTTTCCCTATGCATTTACAGGTCACCTTATCCTTACATCTTAGCAATCCATGTGCATTGCAAATCATAACCTCTCTCAACATTTCTCAATTGTTTATTTTGCCTCTTAATCCCTACCATTGATTAAATGTATACAAAATGTATAAATAATATCTTTACTCCTCTTATTTTACATCTAGCACTATTATAAGTGAGGATTAACCCACATACCAAATTATTGAAACAATTCTGAAGCAATAATGGAGTTTGGTGAAGTTTGAAGCAATAATGGAGTCTGGCTTTGTATTGATATTATTGTTTACAGTTTGAAAATATTATTATTTATCATTTGATTTTATGCATAGATCTCAGATTTATTTTCTATTTGTGTGAATTCTAAGTTTTAACTTGGTATATAGATCTTAGATTTATTTCTTGTATGTATAGATTGTGAATTTAAATTTTGCACTGTACTATTTTTATTCTTATGATTAGATTTTCACAACATTCAGAGTACTTACAAATGTGACAAATATATTTGTGGGAATGTGGTCTCTAAAAGGGTGTCAATGAATAAACAGATTTATAAACCACTTCTAAGGAGCCAAAGCAATCTCTGATTTCTGAGATGTTTTAAAAAATTAAGAGTGTTCTATCCCATTTCCCACTAGTAAATGGAAAATTGGAATAGACAGAGAAAATCTTGAATTGACGTCTCCCCCATTTTATAATAAGATCACATAATTGTGTCAACATATATACTTTCATTTTTTATTTTGGGAATTTTCATATTTTTCAATTAGTTCGACATTTTAATATTTTTGATATTTATTATCATTATTATTAGCAATTTGTATAGCAACTGTTGGTCCTAATTTGCTTTTGTTCAACAGAATGCTTCTGTGTTATGCCATGTTATGCCATCTCAAAAAGAAGGAACTTATGCAAAAAGTGGTGGAATGCAAAATGCAGAAAGTGAGAAGTGTGATTCATTTCCTCAAAATGGAAATGCCTCCTGCGAGAAAGACAAGTCTGAAGACAGGTCACAACTTCATTCGGTCCAACACTTAACAACATTGATTTTCCTCGAGTTCCAGCTGATATAGTCTTAAGCTACATGTGGATATTTGACTGGAACATAGCTCCTAGGTGAAGTTCTGGGTCAGTGTCAAAATCCTAATAGGGATTCCTCTCTAGCTGAGGATCCGCAAGCTATTTTGAACGATGACTTTATAGAACTTAATCACATTGAAAATTCTGAGGATCTGGAAGCTATTTTGAACGACGACTCTATAGAACTTAATCACATTGAAAATTCTGATTCTTCTCTTTTGTCCTGGGAGTATATTCAACAATTGTGGTCCTGAAAACCAATTATTGAATGCACTCCCAGATGAAAGAGAAAAATCAGAATTCTCAATGTCATTAAGTTCTATGGAGTCACAGTTCAAGATAGCTTGGAGATCCTCTGCTAGAAAAGAATCTCTATTAAGATTCTGACACTGACGCAGAATTTCGGCTAGTTCTAGAATCTCTATTAAGATTCTGACACTGACGCAGAATTTCGGCTAGGAGCTCTGCTCCCAATCAAATATCTACCTGTAGCTTTAGACCCAGTACAGACTATATCAGCTGGAAAAGGATCGCAGCCAAGATACAGGTACTCACATTTGGGTTGCAGTCAAGACAGTGCTCGCGTATGATCGCGCCACTTTAGCCATACACAGCCTCCACAGCCGATACCTTCTATGGGATCGATGAGAGCACTCAAGTTCAATTCATGTTTCCCATTTTCTGGAATTCTGGAAACACCGCCACAACCAAGTACATGGCGCAGGCGAATACTTTTTCTGTTGGTTCAGATCTAATGGCTGCTTTCTCTGGTGAAAATGAGTGGCTTTTAATGCCCTAATAAATTGCTCGTTAATCCATATTATGATCCATGCAGTGGAGAAATTATTTGTTTTCAAAAATAGGTAGTCAATTACTCATTGAATATTTCAGTATTTACTTCTCATTTACATTGCCTCGCGGGAGAATGTTTTGTTGTTTGCAGGGTTTTGTACGAAAATGCATACTTTGAGTTGCACTATTTTTTTTTAAGCATAGAGTGCTTTTAGTTTCGTTTTCCCGTGTTGCATACTTGTTGAATATGTATCCTGTGACATTTGTCTTACCACAGTCTATTTCACGGTTTTGATTTCTCTTGTAATGGTACTGAATGTTTCAACTTCTCCTGAGGTTGGGCTGTTGCTCGGTCTCGTAAAAAATTGGTGTCTATATCTGAAAATTAATGTCCATTTTGCTAACCTGGGGTTTGGGGTGTATTTGCAATTTACATTTAAAATTAGAAGTTGCAATTTAGGAAGGGAATTGAGTTCACAATTTCAGAGTTTGGGATTTTGTTTCAGCTTGCACTGTAACTTGTAAGTTTAAATTTGGGAGCAGATTTCTATTTCCAATTCTTTGCTTTTAAGTTTTTTTTGCAAAGTATAGTACGAAAATTTTATAATGTAATTTATAATATTTCGCTATGAAAGGCTTTCTTCCAAATGTAAATTTTATTACATTTTACAGTTTGACAAATAAGCTTGAACCGTATTTTTGGATTTTTAATATGTTTTTAATGTTGAGTCACTCGAATTGAATGTAATCCCATCAAAAAATCAATTGTAATTCAGTTTATCCCGTAAACCACCTCTGATGCCAATTGAAAGTTTAAAATGGTCATGGAATATATGCAGAGCAGTGCACGATGGCACGTCCCATTACCGTAATCGCACGCCTCAATTACTATTGTTATTATTACTTATTCACTACACGCGGTTTGAAATATCTACACAAGTCAAACCATTAGTCATTAATCGATGCTACTAAAGACAAGGGCTGCACTGCGGCGTAGTTCCTGCCAAGTGCAGCCAGGGCGGGTTAGGGTGATAACACGGAAGGAAGGAGAAGCTAGAGATGGTTATGTCAGATAGTAGAAATCTGTGGAAATGATTTTTGATTTGATTGATCTCCTCTTCATTCGATGCATCTGCATTTCTTCTGCATAAGAAAGCATCTGTGTATATTTCATAGAAGGTGTTAAGTTAAATCTCAGTTGTATGATGGTCAGGGCTTTCAAAAAATGAATGATGTTTTTCTGACGGTCTCCCTTTCATGGTTGATGGCTATTTCGGTGCTCATTGTATGCTTGCCATCATATTAAAAAAAATGTATTGATATAAATAAAAGAGAGAAACGAAGGAATAAACATATTAGGCAGAAAGCTATATTTTCTGCATATGAGAATAGAATGGCACTTCTTTATGTTCATTGTTTTCAGTTCTATAAACAGGATGTTTTGTTTCAGATAGTAAAGAGTCTACTGATTAATAAAAAATTTAAGTGAAAGGAATAATCACCACTCATCTCATTATACATGCTGTCATTAGCTATATATAACAGTTGCAGTGTAGCTTTATTTCCTTTTGCAGTGTTCCTTGATTGTAACTGGAACAATGGACGAGAATGTTTCCCATTTAGAATGGAAGGGATGTAGAAATCTGAGAGCTCATTAAAAGGGTAAATAGTGCACAGTAAAATATGGCAGAAGGTTATTCCAAACAAATGTGAACGGGGAGCGCTCACTCTAGGAGAAGGCATATTTGCAACATCTGGTTTGCTCTGCAGCCAGGTCATGAGGCAAAGACTTAGGGATCCAAATTTTATAATATAAAAGATAAATGTAAACAAATTCCCTTGTGGGTTTCGGCCATCTGTCTTGGCTGTGACTTCAAAAATCTCTTCACCATTCCATACAGTGGACAGGTACACCCTAGTAAAACTATTGAATGAATGACTATATCTCGCAGCAGTTACTCATTATAATGGGGCGTAAGATTACCCAAATCTGTCCAGATGTTGAATATCAAATTAGGAATGAAACCTAACTGAATGTAGTGGTAAATATCCAAGTGATTGCCATACGGCCACAGTGAATGAGTTGTAGCCCTTGTTATTCGTTTAGCGCTTGGTTGTGCATTGCGACAATGACGCCCAATGTTCCAACCGAGTAATTGTTTGCTGAGTTGATGAGCTGAGATATCTTTGTGTCAGGCATGAGCCTTTTCTGTTTACAGACTTTATGAATAGTCTCAATAGATGTGTCTGCAGTTAACTGAAGGAACAAATTTATGATGGTTTATGGAGCTGACTACTAAAATGGCCAGCGCATCATAAATGGAACGTGTATTTCTGATTTCAATGGGGTATGTTGCTACTACAAAGTGAGCAAAAATTATTGAAGATGGGTCATGTTTGGTATGGATCATATGATGATAGTAAAGCAATGCAATCCTTGAAGAATGTTTTGCCTTTTGAAAAAATTCTACTACAAAAATCATCTTCTGAAACCAGTCCCAATGGTAAAATTCCTAATAAGAGTCGAGCGTACCAGCACATATTACTTCAGCACTTGGGTATCCTGCTAAGGGAACAAACTGTTTGGGAGTGGGAGTTGTAAAAGTCCGAAAATTTCTGTAGCTAAGCAAATCCCAAGCACGAACTATCCTACCAATTGATGCACTAAGGAGTGCATGATTGCCTGGCAAAAAATGAGCAGCAATAACTGCATTTGTATGCTTTGCAAAAGTTACAAAGCAGAAGCCAGAAATAGTTCGAACCTGTTCAGATGCACCATAAGTAAAACATAACAAAGTTTCTAGTTGGATTTTCTTAAGCATAAATGAGCAAAACAAGTATAAACTTAAAACTCCAAAGTTTTGAATCAAAGATGCAGCAGAGCACACTGAAAATATTCAAATTTATTAATACTGTCTTCAGCAAGATGTTCCATGAAAATTGAAACAAATTAGCAGACAAACTTCGAACATATAAATAAGCAAAGATGTGTCGACTATGATGCCCTCAGGCAATCAAGAATCGAAAGTAGAATCTAGGATTTGTTTACATATTCAGATCAAGAGAAATGCATGAACAAGAATCTGGCTATTAAAACTAACCTTGACTTCTGTCATCTACTCCTATTGCTAAAAGTTGTGAATCAGGTGAGATAGCCAAGCAATTGAGATTTCTGAAGACCGCAACTTTAAAACTATAATGGCCACGTCTCCCCTGCATGCATATACGTGTACGTATATTCTGCTCCTAACCTGCAGCCTCTGCATAGCTGCAGTTCCCCATAGCCGAGCACCCCAAGAACTGATTTGCCAAATCTGCGCCCCTTAGATGTTTGTGTTGTCTTACATTGGCATTTGGGATTGCAAAGCCCAGAGCAGTGCTTTGAGGGATGTGAGTTCTCTTCTGCAACGCACTGACAAAGACCTCGAGGGTGGGGCGTTCTCTTGTATTGGAATCTACTTACTCATCTGCCAACCGTTTGGAATACCAATTAAACAGAGCTAAAATAATTTACATAATATTTCAGATCAAAAAAATGCAACTTTGGTTGATGGGTATAACAAACAAGAAAAATATTGTAGCAAATTTGAATTATAATTGGTTGTTAAAAATGATTTTAATCACCGTTTAATGCCAAGCCCCTCTGCTATAGTTATCTGCCATGGCACGGCAGGAACTAAAAACAAATAGCCACCTATTAATATTTGACAGAACCCCCAAAACCCCCCCTCCAAAAAAATAGTGTGTTAGTAGGAAGAGTAACAGTTTCTAGAAAGAGCATATGTGCATTGTGTAGTACCCTTCAACCTGATTATTTTTCAGTTTTATTATTTTTCGCATCTTAGTTTTGGTTTTGGCATTATATATATATATATATATATATATATATATATATATATATATATATATATATATATATATATATATATATATATATATATATATATATATATATATATATGTATGTATATGTATATATAGATATAAAATTATGGCTTATAATGTACTAATCTGTGATATTATGTTTACATTATTGGTTGGTGATTATTCATATTTGACATGTTTGTATAATGCACCACAAAGTCGTAGTTAGTCACATGTAACATCTACACAATATCTCATTTACTTTATTGCTTGTTATTTTTTGACATTACTATATGTATATATATGTGCACATGTTTTGCTTTGTGATGTAGCTTGCACATACTGGACATTAACTTCACCTAAATTAACAAGTCTGAGCATGCCCTCATTATCTTCGATGATGATGAAATGGGAGATGACATTAAGACCCAATTCTTTACTTAGCCCCAACTATCAACCTAACTAAGGAAGAGTGTGACTTGAGTTTCTTATCCGGGTTGTCAGGTAGATAATTTTGGATCTCCTTATGACCTTAATGGCTTGACTAGGTTGAGTTTGTGATTAGTTACATCATCTTGATCTTTTCTTCTGTATATCTTCTTGTGTGTAAGATCTCCTTAGTTTCCATTCTTGGGGAAGGGTTCTTTATTATTGACTTTAAATTGGACTAAGGAGTCAAGTCTAATATTATTAATATTAAAGATTTTTCTTTATAAAGCATAAATATTTAAAGAATTATTATTATTATTATATTTTCATTAATGTGTATTGAAGAGATCAAGATGATATACTTAATCAGAAACTCAACCTAGTCAAGCCAACAAGGTCATGAGGACATCTATAATTACCTATATGACAACTTGAATGAGAAACCCAAGTCGTGCTCATCCTTACTTAGGACAATGGTTGAGGTTAATCCAAGAGTTGGGTCTCAATGTCATCTTTCATTTCATCTTCTTTGAAGGTAATGAGGGCATGATCAAACCAACTAATTTAGGTGAAGATGATGCCCAGTACATACAAACTCCATTACAAAGAAAAACATGTGCACACACACACAGGACCCCATGCTGGTCCCGAGACTGCTACCTCTGACATGGGGTAGTCTGTGAAAGAGTCAACGGATGGAACCCATTGGGTGTCCTCTTTTGTCGCTGCCCCTCCAGCCCCACCAAAAAGTAATTGGAAAGGCACCCTTGTTGGCAAGGCTCAGAATGCTCTAGAATTGCTCTTGGTGGACTTCATCCAAACTAAGGAAGGCTCTGAACTCTTTCTTCCTGATTTTGTGGTGAATAGGCCTATGGCTGACTTTCAGTTAGCACTGGCAGGCCGGTTCTTCAAGTTCAGACCCACCATTGAGATGGTCATAAAATGGGTTGCTAATCAATGGAAGATCAAGGGGTCTGACTTAGTTTTAGCTATGCCTGGTGGGCTCTTCCTTTTCAAGCTCAACACTCTGGAAGATCTGGCCTCTATTCTGTCAGGTTGTTGGGTCTATGGTAAGCACTTCCTTGCTCTGGTGAAGTGGAAACCTAGGTTCAACCCTACGACTAACCTGAGTAGGATAACATCAGTTTGGGTTCATCTCCTAGGACTACCACTTGAATACTAGGATGAGCAGGAGTTCAAATGGATTGGTGACTCCTTTGGCACCTTTATTATGACGAATCAGGTGACCCATTCTAAGTCTAGGTTGGTGTTTGTGAGATTCTATGTTAATGTTACTCTTAACAAAACCCTGCCCAACATTGTAATCTTGAAATCTAAGCTGGGTAGATGGACCCAAGCTTTGGTTTATGAGGATGCCACTCTCTTCTTCCAAAAATGTGAGTCTAGGGGCCACACTAGCGAAGCATGCAAATCCTCTTTGCATGGAGCAAGTCTCAAAAATAAGGATAAGGGCACTTCTGAGGACCCACACATGAATGCAGGTGAAGAGATGAAAATGGCTAGTCCCCCCAAGAGGCTGAAGTGTTAGAAAACTCAAAGGTGGAAGAAGGGGAGATTGTTACCCATCTGGGGAACAATGAGGTGCTCTCCAAGCCTAAGGATACAAAATTCCCCCCGTGGCTGGGGAAAAGGAGCCTACAAATCCCTTGGTGATTACCCCGATGTCAAATGTGGTTAGTCCTGGTGAGTTGTAGCAGCCTGCCATTGTGGTCTCCCTTGCACTAAAGTCCCCTAAGGCTGCTACAAATATCCCCCCTCAGCCAAAGGAGTGAAACTTCCCCTCTTCACCTAGATCCTTGGGTGAAGAGCATAGTGGGGAGGATGATGGTGAATGGAAAACCCAAAAGAAGAAACCCAAATCCAAGAGAGCTGATGTGGGTTCGAAAACACCCAGAGGTAGGCCTACAGAACATGCCAGGAGATCAAAAGGGGCTACAAGGGATGTTGTAGTAGGTAGGCAGCAAACCTTAGAAACAAGTTTTAAAAATAATAAATGATTTGTCTTT
The DNA here is from genome assembly GCA_027943335.1 of Chamaecyparis obtusa. NCBI lineage: Eukaryota > Viridiplantae > Streptophyta > Pinopsida > Cupressales > Cupressaceae > Chamaecyparis > Chamaecyparis obtusa. The sequence goes on from BSBK01010391.1 coordinate 129,609, forward strand.
CTTGGAATGTTAGAGGTCTTAACAAAACCCTCAAACAAAGCGCTGTTAAGCAATACATTCTTGTTCACAAGATGGATATTTTTATTATCCAAGAGGTTAAGATGTCCTTCAATAATTTCACCTCCCTTTTTGGAAAAATCTGGCCAGGGGTTGAGTTTCTTTACTCTAAGGCCTTTGGTGCCTCAGGTGGCATTGCCACTCTTTGGTATCCCAACACTTTAGAAGGAGAACCTCTTGCCTTCTCTCTAAATTTTCTCATTGTTACCTTTAGGAAAAAACAACTGGTTTGGCATTTGCTCAATATCTATGCTCCCAATACCTAGACCGGAGGGTTGTCTCTCTAGAAGGAAATTATCATCTCCATGGATCATGACAATTCTGCTAAGTATATGGTGGTTGGTGACTTTAACACCCCCCTCTATCCCTTGAAAAAGTGCGGAGGTCTAATGGACTACTCTAATAGTATGGGGGACCTTGTGGACTTCATTTCTTGTTCAGGTCTCCTAGACATCGACCTAAAAGGAAATCCCTTTACTTGGTCCAATAATAGGAAAGGCTCTCATGTCATCCAAGTACAATTGGAATGGGCTATGGCCACCTCCTCTTGGGACTTGTGCTTGACCTCCACTCTGTCTTCCCTCCCCAAAATGACCTTTGATCATAAACCTCTCCTCCTCTCCTGGTTAGATACTCCTAGGATTGGGATGGCTCCCTTTAGATTTGAGATTATGTGGAGCTCCCACCCCTCGTTCAGAGATCAAGTGAAATTATGATGGGTCACCCCTATTAAGGGAACTGCCATGTTCAAGATTTCTCAAAAGTTGGAAATCATCAGAAGAGAGGTCAAAGGATGGAGCAAACATAATTTTGGTGACTTCTTTAAGGATAAAAAAGAGCTTATGAGGACTTTGGATTCCCTCCACGCCCAAATTTCTATTGGGAATATCAACCCCCAGCTTCAAACGGAGGAGGAAAAGGCAAGACACAAGTGGCAGGAAGCCTTGAAAAGGGAAGAAATCTACTGGAAATAGAGATCTAGGATCCAATGGCTTACAGAAGGAGACTGAAACACAACCTTCTTTCATAGATCTCCTAGAAACCACAAAAGAAGAAATACCATTAAAACTATTAGGGATGATAGGGGAATGAACTTACCGAGAAAGACAAAATTAGTCAGGTTGTGGCTAATTACTTCATGGGGTTGTACTCTAATGCTAGACACATGTGCTTGGTCAACATTTAGGACCAGCTTCTTGAGCACATTCAATGTGTTGTTACTCCCATTGACAATGATCATCTAATGGGGCGGATGTCTGATAAGGAAGTCAAAGTGGTTGTCTTTGCTATGGGTGCCTACAAAGCACCGGGAACTGATGGTTTCCCTTGGCTTTCTTTCAAGAATATTGGGATATTGTTTGCCTCAAAGTTTCTCATGCTGCCATAGACTTCTTAAAAATGGGGAGGCTATTGAACAATCATAATAAGACCTATATTGTGTTGTTCCCTAAGAATGATAATCATACCTCTATGTTGGACTTGAGGCCTATCAGTCTATGTAACACGTTCTATAAGATCCTTAATAAGATTCTGGTTAACAGACTGAAGCCCCTTCTAGACAAACTAATCAACCCTACTCAGAAAGGTTTTGTGTCGGGAAGGAAAATCCTGGATGCTTCCATATCCACACATGAAATTATTCACTCCATGGACAAGAGAAAAGCACCAGGTATGGCCTTCAAACTTGATATTTATAAGGCTTACAATAAAGTTAATTGGCCCTTTCTTCTAAAAATTCTTAGTAGAATGGGCTTTAATGATAAGGTTATCTGCATTATTCAAGAATGTACATAAACTGTTAGCTTCTCTATCTTGGTTAATGGCTCCCCAGGGGGCTACTTTCAACCTAAAAAAAAGAACTTAGACAGGGAGACCCCCTCTCCCCTTATCTGTTCATTATGGTTGCTGAACTTCTTAGCAGGAATCTGACTATGCTCTCTTCCATGGGAAGAATAAAAGGCGTCAAACCATCTTGCACTCAACAATAATTTTTCTTTGAACAATTTGTGTATGATACTTTCCTCTTTCGGTACTCTTTGGTGATTGAAGCTAGATAGTGGAATAACCTACTGGAGACTTATGTTATGGCTTTGGGGCTATGCATCAACTACCAGAAAAGTAGACTTTTCTTCTTTAACACCCCTATTGAGACCCAAACTAGAGTTCTTCAAATCCTGGGCTATTAGTTGACTTCACTCCCCTCCACCTACCTAGGCCTCCCTCTCACTATCAAAGAGGTCTCTAAGGAATTCTAGAATTCCATCTTGGAGAGAACCCAAAGACAACTTGCTGGCTAGAAAGGGAAGATCCTGAGTAGTGCTAGTAAGCTCCAATTGGTGGCTTCTACTCTCCAGAGGATACTTGTTTACATTTTGTCCCTTTCCAAGATCAAAAGCTACATGGATGATAGGCTTGAAAAGATTCAAAGAACATTTCTATGGGCTGTTCTAAAGAGAAAAAGAGGATGTCATTGGTCAATTGGGAAACAATTTGTCTTCCTAAAAGACAGCGAGGACTGGGTCTTAGGAGAATTGGCATGCTGAACAGGGCCCTCACCACAAAAGTGGCACAGAAGCTTATAGAAAGAAAATTTGATTGGTGCAAAATTATGGAGGCTAAGTACCTACAAGGGAACCCTTATGGGATGATGTATCAGGACAATGACCTTCCTCATGGTTCCAAACTTTGGACGAATATCTATAATTGCAAAACTATGCTTTCTAAGGGTGCCTTCTGGCAACTCACGAATGGGCGATCCATCAGATTCAGGCAGGACTCTTCAATCTAGAATTGCACTACCCTTGTTGGGAAATTTGGTCCCCTCATGACCTACCTTAGGCCTATTCTTTGGGATATAATCTACAACTACATGATTGGAGGTCGATGGAAAGATGTCTCGTACCTTGTTAGGAATAGCCCTGAGTTGGAACACTTGGCTAATGAACTTATGGAAATTTTGGGAAATGTCAGAATTCTTGGAATTAATGGCCAAAACTCTATCATTTGGGCCCCGCCCAAGTGGGAACCTTCTTGGTCAAGTCTACTTACAACCTGCTTCTGAAGGAGGAGAATAACCCTAGAAATTGGAAAAGTATGTGGATCCCTTACCTCACTTCAAAAATCAACTTCTTCTGGTGGATGCTAATGCATGGAAAAGTGTTAACCCATGAGAACCTTATAAAAAGAGGTTTCTCCCTAGCTAGTAGATGTGTCCTCTACTAAACAGAGGAGGAAACTATGAACCACCTATTCATACATTGTGACTACTCTACTAGTATTTGGCAGGGAGTTATTGAAAACCTAGGGATCCCTTGGGTCCTTGGGGTGGATATCCACTAGTTTATTGATTGGAGATCCCATTCCAATCACCCTCTCCTCTAGCTCCTATGGTGCTTACTCCCCCTGCACATTTTTTGGACTATATGGAAAGAAAGGAACAACAAGATCTTTAGGGAGACTAATTCCCCGCCTGAGGCCTCTCTCTGTTTGGGTACTAAGCTCCTAAGTGAGAAAGCTACCTTGGCTAAATAGAAACTTCCTTCTACACCCCCTTCAACCTTGGAGATCAAAACTACTAACAATTGGAATTTGCTAGCCGGCTTCACTAGGTTTGACAACTCTAGGTTGATAGCCTAGAATGCTACCTGATGGGTTGCCCCACCTATTGGCTGGATCAAACTAAACTTTGATGGGACGGTGAACAACCTTGCCCAGGGTGGGGGTGGAGTGCTATGGGACCACAATGGTTCTTACCTTTTGGCTTATATTGGGCCACTTAGAAACAATAAGTACTATTAACCAAGCTGAAGGCATGAATTTTCTATGGGGTATAAAATTTTCCATCTCTAAGAATATTAGGATGCTGATGATCATGGGAGACTCTAAAGTAATTGTGGAGGTTGTTAACCAAAGGTCGAATGTGGGGTGAACACCATCATAGCGGAAATTTGGGAGATTCTCAACAACTTTGAGAATACTATCACTTCCCATATCTATAGGGAAGGTAACTTGGTGGCTGATTCTATGGTTGGTATTGGGCTCAACCAAACTAGGTTGGTCAGTTGGGAGGAGATTAGTGCGCTACCAAAGGAGACCCAGCGGCTAATCAAGCAGGAAAAACACAACACTAGTAATGTTTAAAATGGTTTACATTGGCGATAGAATTGTTGAGTGCCCCACCAAGCTTCTTTGTTGGCTTAATATGATGATAATAATTTTTATGACTATGTATGCACAAAATTTAATAAAGGTCCATAATTTCCCGTCAAGAGATTTATGTGTGGAATGGAGGTTGTCTACATCAACATGTCATTTCGACTACTGAGAAAATTAATAAAAAAATGGCTTAACTTCTAATTATTACACCTGGAGATCTGCTAGATTTCTCTATACAGGGCTCATTTCCCCAAAGACCACCTAGCCCATGCCTTTTATGAGAAAAATTCGCACAAGGAAGTTAATTTAAAAAGCCCTATTTTATGCCCTGGCCTGCAAAGGTCAACTTTGTAAGTTTTAGAAGGTGACCATTGTGGAGACAAGTCCATTCGAAATAGGTGGCAATAAACTGTGCATTGAACCTAAAAAAATCAAAGAGGAGTTCACTTCTAATCCTCTAGTTATTCACTACTACAAAGACAATTGCATTTGGGGTTTTATGGAAAGAATGAAGGGCGGCCATGATGAACAAATTTATAATCAATTTATGTCATCATGGAACAATATAAAGGTGTCTTTCGGGGGCATCTACTTCCAAATCAATGAAGAAGTCATTGGCAAAGTGACAGGGCTCTTGACGGAGGGAAGGAAATATAGGAAAACTAGATGAATGCCAGACATGACCAGTCTCAACTTATTCTTTAGGCCTAGAGAAAAACCTATGAAAAAGTCTTGGGGTTTCTATCGTGAGCTTCTTCTTGATTTCTGGCCTAAGGTTTGTCATATTATCATGAAGTATTTCACATTAGAGGGAAAATTTACTATCTTTTACTACTATCATTTTCCGTTCCTTAATCATATTAGAAATAGAGACCTTATTTCTATTCTGTTCTACCTCCTCCACTTGCTGGAAAGCAACATTTTGGACATTAAGGAGAACAAAAAACCTAAGAAGCCAATTCCCATCCCGCACCAAGGCCTTTTACTCTATTTGTTTAAATTCTACAAAGCCATTTTCCCTCACCTGAACCACCCCTAACTATCACTGAAATCACCCTAGATGTTAGTCCTTTGGGAGCTAATAACCCCTCTCAATCCCCCTCCTAGTCCAACCAGGAGCCTAACCTTATCCCCCATGATGGAAAGGGTCATAAGAGGTGTGTGCGAAACCCCTTCAAAAGGTTAGAGGAATTAGAGGATTCCCATGTTTATGATTCCCCAGAAGAAAAAGAGAAGATGGTGGATTAAAGAACCCTCGAGGCCGAGAAGAGGCTTAAAAAAATGAAAAATTTGGGCAGTTAGTTAGGGTCAGAGGTTGAAATAGGTGGTATCATCTAACGATCCAACATAATTGCTAAAGAAAAATGTAAAAGATGACTCAAGGAAATGACCTTTGAGGACATGACACTTTTGGAGGATATGGATACCTTTGACTCCTCTAGGTCAATAAAAGGCTCCTCGACCGAGCATTTGATCCCCCCTAGGTTTGCCAGCCCTCCTCCTATGAATCCCCCACCTACAGTGAATGAAATCCCTTGCAACAATACCCCAACCCCACCCTCTCCCCACACACAATAGATCAACTCCCCCCGCACTAAGCACACTACCATGGTTGTGGCTGATAATGGCATGTTATAAGGATCCCTCAAGCATAAATTCACTTAGTTGGATAATGAGATCCTTAGTCTCAAGTATGATATGAAGGAAATCAAGGCCAATATCACTGACTCCAATAAGTTTGACGTTAAAGTGATGCACACATCGGTGGTGACTCTGTTTAATGTGCAGGAAAAGATTTATGGTGTTAAGCTAGAAGCTGATGAGGACAATAGAGACCTCTTCCTATTTCTGTAGGAAGAATGGGCTACCACCTTGTTGTCCAAGCAGCTGGGTGAGAGGACCTAATTATTGCTGGTGCTATCTTATTCTATCTTATTCTGATACTATCTTATTCTGGGCCCTTAGGTCCCAGGTTTTATTTTGTGTTTTTCTATTATATGGTTAAGAAGTTAAGACTTTGGTTTAGCCATGCGAGACAGTTTATTGTTATTATGTTCAAGAATTTTTGGTTAAACTATAACCTTGGATCGCTTTTTTTGTTAAGGATCTACAAGTTTGTTTTTGATAGAGGTAGACTAGACATTGTTACTCTGCTGATTATTTGTTGTGAAGATAGTTCTATTAATGTGTTGTTAATGTGCTCTTAGTCTTCCTTGTTCCATAGGCCACCACCCTCTTGCTACTTTTTCTATCAAAAACATTAAAAATATATTAAAAATCTAAACATGTGACTCAAGCTTCTTTTTCAAAGTGTAAAATATAGTAAAATTCACATTTGGAAGAAATATTTTCAAAGCTAAATCTTATAAATTATGGTATAAAATGTTGCAAAATATAATTTGCAAAAAATCTTCATAGAAAAGAATTAGAAATAGAAATGTGCTCCCAAATTAAAACTTGCAAATTATAGTGCAAGTTGAAATAAAATCCCAAACTTTGAAATAGAAAAATCAAGTATGTTCCTAAATTGTAACTTCTAATTTTAAATGCAAATTACAAATACACACTAAACCTATGTTAACAAAATGGACATTAATTTTTATATATAGATCTTGAATGTTTTACTACACTGAAGAACAAACCAACCCTTAGGAGATGAAGTTGAAATATTTAACACCCTTACAAGAGAAATCAAAACTATGAAACAAACTATATGAAGTAGTAATACAAATGCCATAGTATACATATTCAACAAGTATACAACATGGGAAAGAAAAACTAAAAGTACTCTACACTATAAAAAAATAATACAACTTGAAGTATATATTCATAAGTATACATTTTCGTACAAAACCCTATGAACAACAAAAATTTTCTCTGAGTTGATATAAATGGGAAGTAATTATTAAAATATTCAATGAGTAATTGATTATCTCTATAAAAAAACAAATAATTTTAACATGTGGATCAAAATATGGATTAACAAGAAATTGATCAGGGCATTAAAAGCCACTCGTATTCACTAGAGAAAGTATTTTCCTCCTGCATGTACTTGGTTGTGGTAATATCAAATGTTCCTGACAAAATGTGAGTGCTTTTCCCTTTTGTGTCCTATAGCTTGGCCACAAACCTTTCTCACTACTATCAGTACACTCCTCTATATTTCAGCTAACCTAACTCCACTAGTGTAGATACACTTGTAGCCACTAACACAATGCTTACCTTTAGCAGCCTAGGTTTTGGATGGCTACATTGCAAATCTTTTGAATCCTATCAACCATTGTAGCCACCAAGCTATGAAAAATGATGAAGATATTAATTCTCATGATATGAACACTAGTTAAGGTGCTGCAAGTTATGGTTATTTTTATAGAGGGCTCATAGTCACTTTTCTCACTGTTGTTTGGCTAACTACTCCAATATAAAATATGTATTAAAAAAAATATCCTATAGAGAAGATGTGAAATGATGAAATTGTATCTGAATATGCATGAAATAGTTCTATCTAGTAGCACAGTTACCACTGTCAGCAAAAATATAATTAAAAATATTGTCTCAGTATACTTCAATCTAATATTCTTCAACTTTGTATGTAAAGGTCTCCTTGATGTCACAGTTATCCTTTGCACTCTTATCTTCTACTTACTTACAATGCCACCAATAACTCACTTATAGAATCAAATATGTGCTATAACACCTTTATCTTTTTCTCACTCACTCATCATTGGATACAAAATGATGTCTTTATTTATTTATACATCTGATAAGGTAAATACATATGTTAACTAGTCCAAAAGCATGTAAGATCACTAGTACATTTGAGGGAAAATTCTAACGGAAAACTGTTAGAAATTCAATGGATATCCATTGAATGTTAGACAAAAGGAAAAGTTAGAGTTATTTCATCAAAAATTGCAACATAAATGGTAATTGTCACAATTTTGATGCACACAACTATCAAAATTTGCAACACATAAAAACATTATAGCATTATAGTATAAAATCATTGTGACTTGGAACGATGTCAGAATAATAGCATTAATGTCACAATGACGATGATTATCTAGTATCATTTCTAATGGTTATGTCATGGGGATTATAGTATCCCCATTGCATTAGGTGTCAGAACTATAGCATTAATGTCACAATTCTGACATCTATCTAATATCATTGTCGACGGTCATCCCATCAGGATTATAGCATCCCTATCGTACATTAGGGTCATAATTATAACTTTTATGTCAATATTCTGATGGTTAATCCAGTGTCATACCAATCGTCTTGTGCAAATTCTACCTCATTCTAGGTCAACCCCACCCATATTTCTAACTCTAATGTCCAAAACATGTAACATGCAAACATCCTGTACTAGACATCATATTGGTAGATCCCTCTTTTTCTCTCTCTTTTCTTATGTGTTTAGCTCCCTTGAAGTGTTCTTTCTTGGGGGCATTTCATAGTGGATTCATTTTCTATAGTAGGAGATTCAAATAAGGTATGTCAAAGGAAACTACTCATGATAACATACCATCATTTCCTAGGTCTTCCCGTATTGCTAGTACAGTAATGTTGCAGGCCACTTTGGTGGTGAGTGATGAAGAAATGATTCCCTTAAAGATACAAAAGGTTCTAGTGATGAATAAGTACATGGAACCTTTTGTATCTTTAAGAGAATCAATTTTTCCTCGCTCACCACCAATGTGGCATGCACCGTTACCATACTAGCAATAAGGGAAGATCCAAGAAATGATGGTATGTTATCACCAAAATTTACCTCCAACACATCTCCATGTGCATCTCCTACTACAAAAAATGAATCCATTATGAAATGACCCCAAGTAAGAACACTTCAAGAGAGATAAACACATAATAACAGAGAGAAAAAGAGGGACCTACCAATATGATGTGCAGTAGAGGATGTCTGCATGCTGCATGTTTTCAACATTGCATTTGGCAATATAGATGGGGTTGACCTAGAATGAGGCACTGTTTGCACAAGATCATTGACATGACATGAAGAATAATACATTAAGTATATAAAACATTAAATATATTAGCAATAATGGTGCAAGAGAAATAATACATTAATCAATAGTAATCTCTAAAACATAACATTAATTACCTCTACAACAAATCCATCAATAGAACCTTGCACACTCAATTCTCATGGTTGTTCAGCCATGGCTCTATAGCCTTGTTAGAAGCCAATTCTCCTATCATCTTCTATGAGCGGTCTATTGAACTTAGAGCCCTACATTTTTGCATGGTATCATGAATTTTTCTTTCATGGTATCAAGTTATTCTTTAATGTTGTCATGTACTGGCCCCTCGGAATCTTATCATGCTTAGGTCTAATAATTACATGTAACACTTGTCACACCCCAACATTTTGTATCCTAATTTTTCAAGATATAATTTTATACAACTACTTATTAGCCTCTAAATAATAATACCTAGAATTGAATATCTTAGTAGGCTTACCATAGTCCCTTTCTCAATTGCAACATCAAAACTTTCACTTTCAAAGGGAAGGCTTAACATGTCTATTAATAGGACTTGTACAAGTCTATAAAATAAAATATATTTTAAATTAATTTGAAGTATGGAAATCTTTGAAAGATTGAGTAACAATGATACACAATATATTAATGAAGTTGTCTCTATATAGAAAGCTGAAAAAAAGTAGCAATCCTTATTTTAGACTTTAACAATCATTTGGTGTATGACACTACTAATGAAAAATACATTTCTATTTGGAAAACTTCACTGTTCCTACATATTACAATAATTGTTCAAAAACATGCCACCTTTTTCTTTGAATAAGATCCTGATTTACTTTATAATGACTGTAGCTCTCATATGAACCTCATGCTTTGACATGTTCCTTGCAGATTTATTTATCATATCCATGATAATAGGTAACTTGGACTATGGTGTGGATCTATTCTTTTCTCATGCCTATGATGTTCTTGTATTTTCTTTAGTCAATGACACTCACTATATTTATGTTCATTGCATAGAAGTGATGCATGTTTCCACTTCACAACATCATTATTTTCTCATGCTTGATCAATCAAAACCACCATTTCCTTGTTCCATTTCCATGCTCCTAAAAACATGATTCTCTTTTTCTTCTTTGTTGATTATTTATTTCTCTCGTAACCATATGTTGTTCTTGTAGCTAAATCCTACATCTATATGTTTTTCTTGTATCTTTATATTTTCTTGTAGCTATATTTTATTCCTAAAGATTTATGTTGTTCTTGTAGCTAAATCCGATATCTATATGTTGTTCCTATAGCATTAAATTGTCAACATGTAGCTATATGTTGTTCCTATATCTATATGTATATCTTCCAATAGGAACCATAGACTGATCTTAAGGTCTTTTGAATATTGTCCATTATTTTAAGTATGTAAGATCACAATGACAATATTCTTTTTTTTTGCATATGACTTCAAATAGAATTATTATTTTTGTATTATCATTGATTTCTAACATCTAATAAATCATAATTTTATAATCTACAAGATTAATATAAGAAACTTGGATATAATGTCACTAAAATACGAACATATATTTCAAAAGAGAAAATTTCAACCTTTAAGAAACATCTTGAATATTATTCTCCTAAACATAATGTGTTGGTTCCCAAAATGGACTTTATGCTTTGACAAGAAACCAGTACATCTACAAATTTTAAGGATGGGTTAGATCTAAATATTGAGTTCTAAAGATGACTGGACCAACTATAGGGACAAGACTTGCCTCTGCACTTCTGGCTCTGCAAAACCAAGGAGGGTACTCCTAATCTAGTAAAACAAGATTTATTTCACTAATCATTGACTGGATTTAAATATAACAGATGGATGGTAAGAAAATGCTAAATGAGAACCACTCATTCATTGATTCTCCATTACCATAAGATGAGATAGAACAGGTAGGTCACAATACTTCATAGATTGTTTGATAAATTTGTATCAAATGTTTGGAATACAGTAGAACCCTATCAAGCATTGAGTTCTATAAACTAGCTTCATTGCTGGCCAGTGACTTATCCATTGGGCAAACACCTCCATTGAAAGATTGAGACACATAGACGAATATATTAAGCTTTGATGATCCCTATCCTCTAAAAATGATAATCACCTTGTGGTGGATTTTATCAAAGGACTCTTGAATTCACACTACTTATTGGTATATCCTTGTACAAACCTCAGAGAATCAGTGCTATATCTAGAGCTTATTTAATTTGATCCTAGATCAAACCTTAAGAATATTAACACATAACTCAAACAAAGAACACACATAGGAGAGATATAAACTTAGGAACTTATTCAAATGTTATATCAATATCATGTAAACAAAATGCTTTACAATGTAACTTTATGAATATTCAACCAAACCAACAATACTGCTCTATACAAAAAACATGCCTAATACAGTCTACTAGTACCCTAGACTATGAGCAAAGGTCATCAATCGGTGTTATGAGACTAACCAAAGGAATAGAATTACATCTACTACCCAGCCCACAGAGCACTCGGGACAAAGAAAAATCTGAAACTCCAGCAGTTAAGCACAACTTCAAACCCTTTGTGGAGACCAGGATTTTGGAACCCTTTACAATAATCAAAAGATCTGCATATATCCCTTCTCAAAGATATTTTTGTTGTGACACTTGTTACTTCCAGCAAGACAATTCTACAAATAACTTCCTTTTCCCACCAAAACTAACCTCGGAGAGAAAAGCACTTACTGCTCTTTTCTGTTTGTTTAGAGCTAATTTTTGATGGCGCCAATGGAACTGTCATCTCCTGTTGTTTCCAACAGCATATTACACTTATATATTCAGCTAAAAATTGAGCCTTCAAGAGCATTTTCAATTTCACTTCCCAAGCAAATTTGTCACATTCAAAAATTCAAAAATAACATACAGGTTAGACTTCACAATTTTGCTTTAAAATCCTGCACAAATTTAAAAATGGGCGGGTCCCATAAGTGCCACATGGCACATTCAGATTGGTCCTATAGACCACATCATCACCATGTCATTGGGATGACTACCACCTCATTATGCTTGCGACTTGTCCATCTCCGGTTGGCTCACTACTCCAACCAGGTACTTGAACTGCTTCATTTTGGCTATGTCCTCAAGTGCCACATGTCACCCTAGTGCATGATCGCAAGGGCTGAAATTGGCCCTTAAGATCATGCGACCACTGTCGATCTATGGCACGCATCTCAAGGTCATCAGCCTGCATAAATCATAACTTGTCAAAATTTACCTTTGACTATTTGTGGGGTTTTCTCATCACATTAGCACCTTGTCACTTCCATCACTAGTCTTGATCTACGTGCACATGAATAGTCCACTGTCTAAGCGTCCATTCTTGGATACCACTACACTATGTGCTTTGGGTTATAAACTACTCACTTTCCATTCATGTTGTCAATGTGGGATAAATATCCTTGTGAATATAATAATTTTCCCTCGAAATATGTTTTTATGTGCGCTAGCCGGGCCCACACTCATCCAAGAGGTCTCACGTTTGCCTCTTACTTCACTTTACCTTATGATCAAGCGCCCTTCTATTTAAATATCCTTTTTCAACTAACCCTCACAAATGTGGGATAACACTTGGTATAAAGTCCCATTTCTTATTGCACAGGCAATTCCTTTATTTCTTTGCCTGTGTGCGTGGTCTCTACTCAATGGCGAAAGGTTTAATGGCTCTTAGAGACAATTTTGCCTTTTTGTCTAGGAATGCATATTCCTAGTTTGCAAAGGGTAGATTCATCAATATCAATGCTGGCCGAGCCTGAGAAGAAAGACACAAAGGTTTCCTCGCTCTCATGGGAGAAGTGCTTACGAATGTTAACCATTTGCAAAGTGAAAGAAACTGCGATCATGGCAATAAAATTGCGGAGGGCATGCAGAGCTTTTGAGCAACAGCCGCCATGCCTACGGGTTATTTCCTTCATGCACCCCTTGATGACTTGCATACACTAGTTTCACATTATGCAATGACAGCTTCCATGAAAATTCCTTGCAATCCTTTTTAAACACAAATCCTTGGTTCATTTCGCACTGCCTCCTCTTTGTATTTGGCCCTAGCATTGACATTATTTCACATTCGCTGGCTTTTTCCAAACGTTGGCCTTCTCTTATTCATGTGAACATAGCCCACAATGGGGACCAATACGCACCCCATCCAGAAGACTCACACAATAGCACCTCACGGCATGGTGTGTGTAGCAGCACCACCATTTGGTACACAATACCAACATAAAATTTGTGCCCAGCCTGCTGACAAAATGAACAACAACAAAACATTACATATCCCTATTCTTTTATATGCACGAATCTTCAGCAGATTGGCACAAACCTTTAATGTGATTGGCTCCCTTACATTGGCTACCTCCATTTACATGCAGTGTGTTCAAATTATTTATGCGACATCTTCTAATGTACACGTTGCCACCAAACCACTTGTATGATGGTCTCTTTGTTTTAGTTGCTTCTGGGGACTAGTAATAATGCTGGCAAGATGTTTTTTCTGCTGATCAAATTTAGTTTGGATACGAAACACATCTGCTCGAGCAATAAAATATGCCCTAAGATCTATCTCGATGTATTTTAACTGTTCTCTTGTAGGTGCATTTTCTATGAATAAGCAAAACCAATATATGAAGTACGTCTTGCTGGATTTGAAAGTTTAGAGACTTTTGTATCTATTTTTCTTTGAGACCACCAATCTACACTATCAAAATAAGAATGATCATCATGGTTGATCATTGCATGAATATTACATTGTAAGAAGTGACACTTTCTTTTCCCACATTTTTTACTCTTTATCAAACCACTTCTTTTTCCACATTCACCATAATATCCTTTAGGAAAAAGAAGGGATGAATTCCATACAAAATTTTCATACATCTGGCCAATAATCCATGTCAACTCCACACAGGAAAATGTTTATTGTGTTACATTAGAAAAATAGGTGTCTCTTTTAATAACTAGCATCAACCCATGGTGATAATATGAAAAGATTGAAATCAATATCTTTCACCCATGATAGACTATGTTTCAAATGAATAACAGTGCTCTTATTTCAACACCTAGCTTCACATATTTGTCAGCAACATTAACCCAAGATTTACTAACAGCTTCCATAAAGGACATCTTTGAATCTACAACTCCAGATAATCTCCAATGTGACAACATCCTGTAGTACTTACCCAACCATAATACTCCTTATGCAAATTTCAAGGCCAAGGATGTCTACATGCTTTTGAAATTTCTCCCAAGTTAATAAGTGTTATACTCTAAGTTTTCACCCTTGTTTCAGGCTCTTGTAGTCTTAAAAACCTAGTATAACATGGGAATCATCTCTAGGTTGTGGGACCTATGCTAACTAAGATGAGACCTCCAGGTTCTAGGTTTGTTCCTCTTGGATAATCACCTTAATTTTCTTTTAGACATGAAAAGTAAATCTTTTGAGGGAAAGGGGTAGAAGGAATGCTTGGAAAGGGAAATGACTGAAAGCAAACTACCTACTAGGTGATACACTGAAATAAAGGGTTTGGATCTTAGTATAGAGGATGAAAATAATGAACAACTCAGGTCTAGGAGATCACAACTCACTAAATAGGCTTGCATAAGTATTTCATAGAAGGGTCTGCAATAGAAAGAGGCTATTCAGGGAAAGAAAGGATTTCACAAACAATAGCATTCCTAAGGGATTTAGACACAATTTATGACCTATAAACAAACATTCACCTCTGCAACTTGGTATAGGAATGAGACAGATAGTAAAGGGGTTGAGGTATACCCACAAGAGCATTCAAACCAAATCACCCACAATAATACACAAAATTGCAGAAAAAGAGAGGGATCAGGAACCCTAAGATACCACCAAAAACATCATATACTTTGATTCAATAAGAGATAATTTAGACAAGGAAGCATAGGGATAGAAAAGATGTCACAAAATACCTCTGCAATATCTAAATCATCAATGAAAGATTTACAACTGTAGAAGCCAGAGCATAGAGAAAATGCCATAGATAACTCTCAAGAAAGGTGAATTTCTTTTACAATTGTCTAACTCTGAGCTCAAAAGCTCCAAAAAATACAATATATACATCTCAATTGCATGTAGGCAGGAGTCAAAACCTAACTAGGGTTACAAATATTTTCAATAGAATAATCAAACCCTAAACTTGTCAAGTCTGATCATAAATGTAACTCTGCAAATATCTCAACTGATTAGATATTTTGCTTGCATGCCCATCCTTGTACTGAAATCAACTTGCAGACAAGCAACCTCGGTTCACCAACCTTCTTGCAATAGGCCTTGCCATGAAGGCTCTCAATTTGATCCTGAAGATATTTGGGTTTAAAATGATTAACCTTGCAAAAGGTGATGCCAAGCTCATTAAAGCCTCAACATGACATGGTACTCTATAAAATCTATGGCACCAATGATCAGATCATCTATCATCATCCTTCCAACCATCCTTGTCCTAAAGAATTAAATCCTAGCTACTCAAAATGTTGTGCATGGCCACAAAATGCAAACCCTAGCAAAAAACCTTCGCAAAAGATTCAAATTCAAATGGTAACGGGTAACAAAGCTTCAAATTAAAACACAACCATCGATGTGAAATTTCCTCGGTAGGTGAATGGCTGCGATGCACCTTTTAAAATAGTCTAAAACCCTTCTAACAAGTCAAATGCCACCGTGGAAGTTAGCAGCCAATCAGAAGTGAGCAAATCAGTGTGACAAGGAAGACCTTGGACCCACGGCCCTAAGAGCGCATCGGACGGTTGCCGTTATACCGTGATGCTAAAGGATGAGCATCTTGACCAAATGGTATAACAATGACTACAAGATCAAACTAGGTGTTAAATGCTTTGAAGAAGACTGACCCCATGAGCCCGCTGACAAACTCCACATTGCACACTCACCAACCAATCAAACACTGCCAAACAGATCCACATCACATTCTTTCTAACATTGGACCCACTGCAACTGAGATTCCAATCTAATATTGGGCGCATGATCTCATAGGGTCAGAAGATTCTATGAGATCATACGACCACCATAGATCTTAGACTTTTCTAACACAAACCCGTAGACCCTATGAAACAGTCCCACTAATAGATTTCCACATCACCAGTTCATGACCAATCAAAAGCTTTACACATCAGCCCATCTAATAATGCGGACCCATGACCTTCTTTATTTTCATCAGAAGGTTGTTGATATACTGCTAGCTTAAATGGCGTGCATCTTACCTTGGCAGTATAATGATGATTATTGATCCTACTCAGAACTTAATCCTTTGAGGAAGCTGACCCCACTGACAAACTTCCACTTGTTCAAAACCCTAGCCAATGAGGAGCAAGCATATCAGAAAAGAGAACCCACTATTAGAGCTGTGGCAATAAAGCAGCATCAACGACTGTCACATGATCACAAGGGCAAGGAATATTCCTTATGAACATGCGACAACCATCAGATCCTTGAGGAAAGATAGCCACTGGGCCCTGCTGACACCTCTCCATGTCACCAAACTCACAGCCAACTAGAAGTGGACACCTCAGACTACATGGCAATGGACCCACTAAACAAATGGAGTGCTATAATGCCGATACCATATCAATGGTTGTTGCATGATCACATGGGACCAGAAGATTCCATGAGATCATATGATAACCATTTGATCTTATATCAAATGGGAATTGGGCCCACCGAGATAGGTGTCACCCTGTTGCATGATCGCAAGAGCAAGGAATATTCCTTGCAAACATGCGACAACCGCAAGTTAAAAGGGGAGCCACCTTGGAAAGTATTGTTAGGAGACTTAGGAATTTGTAGGAAATATTAAAAGGGACCCTGCCTGACAACCTAGAGACTTAACACATGAAGCTGGTCACTTTTAAAGGGCATGTGCATTTTAAAGATTTAAGTGGCCCGAAAAGGTAACACAAAATTAGAACGTGACATAGGGTTTTTAAGGTTTATTGGGCACAATGGTCACTTTTTTGAATTTTTTAACTGCAGACCAGGGGATAAAACAAATTGCAGAGGCCAAGAAACCAAACATAAAACCATGAAATTTTTAGGGACGCTTGGCAGGGTTAAAACAGGGTCTCCTAAATGGATTTTGGCCAAATTTGTATGCATAGGAAAATTTGGGTAACATTTTGGCTATTTCTGCTAGATGTCAACCTGTTAGACATGGAAAACCAGTGGCCTTGAAGCAATCCATTGGGCATGGGGTCATTTCAAGAACACAAAAATTTGACAGTTAGACAAAACTGAAACTAGAAAGACAAACCTGTGCACAAGAACTTCTTGGAAAGCAGTAAAAGCTAGGCTAGAAAACTGGAAGAAAGTAGGAAAATTAACCTATCCTAAACTAACCAGTTACATAAACTTGATCAAACAAAACCATTCACTGGTATGTTGAAATAACTACCCTTCCTCATCAAAATATTACTCTTTTCGTATTTGATGCCAACAAAGAGAACATGGAACACAAAAAAGTACTGAACTACCTGGCACATCAACCTTTGAATTTGGTATACCAGATTAATAACCTGAACTAGATCATAGATGCTATCCTCCCAGGGAGTTTGATAAGGTTGAATAAGACCTTGGTCACCAAGGAGTGGACTCTTAACATCACCCTCCATTGAGTTCCTGAGTATGCATGTCTTGCTTGACCCTACCTAGGCTAGATATCTAATAGGACACCCTTTTGAGAGCATAAAACCAGGCCTCTCTTGTTGCTTAGTATGCATCTTATGAATGTCTTCAGCATGAAGATCAAGAATTTGTCCCTCCATGATAATCTACCATATGTTTTCTTCTTCTATAGTTGTGACACAATTTACCCCTTGAAACACAAACTCCTCCTCAAGCATATGCAAACCATTATCCTTTTCAGGAAGATGAGGATCATTGACAAGAGTTGAGTAGAAAGCATCAATTATTAGATCAAAATCATCTTGTTGCTCTAATTTAGCAGCACTTATATCATCTTTCCTATCACAATGAGTGAGCTCAACTGGTAAATTTTGCACTACCTTATCTTGCTCAATATAAAAAGGCATCTCCTCAAAAATATTAGCTGGGCTCTCATCCTTTTCACTTCCTTTCTTATCCTTATCTGATTTCTCTAATCCATCTTGATGTAATAATCCTACCTATTCCTCATGATTATCATGAAAAAGTATACCTAAAAGACAAAAATCACCTTCCTCCCGGTGGCCTAAAAGTGCTTGAGGTGTAGTGGACTCTTTAAGAATCAGCTTATAGGGCTTTATCTGCTGCAAGATAGGCTCATTATCATTTAGGAAATCAAACCTTTTAGGTATCTCATCTATGGAAATAAGATGAAGTGGCTGGAAATCTGAGACATGGTCATGAATAAGCTCTAAAAATGCATGGAGATTAGGCTCCTGTTGACTAAGATTCTGAACTAGAGGATAAATTCTTAAGCTTGGAAATTTAGCAAAAGTGTTAGTGGACTTACCAAGAAGGAAGCTTGAGATTTGAATCTTGTGAGTCTCTTGTCTGGTCACTTGCTGCATTCCATCCTTAAGGGGATGTGCTCAAGAAACCACTGTCTCTTATTGAAAAACCTCTGACCTTTCTCCATCAGGAAGCTCATAGTTCAAGAGAACAAGCGGAAAATCTACAACCTCCTTCCCAAAAAATGGGTTTAGGTGACTGCCAACTGCTTTGATGCCTTGTGTTGGGAATGTCTTCTTGACTGGATTATATGGATGGAAAGGCCCTCTTACCAAATTCTGCCTTTTTCTTTGATGCTTTTCTTGATATTGTGGCCTATCCTCCTAATATAGTTGTTCCTGAACTTGCTACTGCTGGTTAGGATTTTGATCCTCTTGTTGATAAGGTGATCTAACCTCTTATTCTACCCTTTTATAGTGATCAACTCTTTGGTTAGAGCCTGCAACAAGCTCATCATCTCTTTGTTTATTGCTTGTTGATCACCTCTCACCTTGAGTAGCTCTTGAGGAAGATAAACTATGGACTTCCCATAGCTAGTGCTGGCCTGAGGTTTTATTAATGTAGGTATGGGAGTAAATGGAGGCATTTTCAAAGGTATAGTGGGCTGAAGATTGGGAGAGATAGGCATAGGTGGCCTTGGGGTTATCATACCAGCTTGGATTAAACAATTTTTTGCCTTTACAACTAAATCAAAAGCTTGAGGTAATGAAGTACCTCCTAAAGATTGAATCATGATAGATATATTGCTAGTTAGGCCTCTCAAAAAATAAAGGAAAGCATAATTTTCTGAAGGC
This sequence comes from Chamaecyparis obtusa, assembly GCA_027943335.1. Classification (NCBI taxonomy): domain Eukaryota; kingdom Viridiplantae; phylum Streptophyta; class Pinopsida; order Cupressales; family Cupressaceae; genus Chamaecyparis; species Chamaecyparis obtusa. The sequence continues at coordinate 149,165 of BSBK01010391.1, forward strand.
CTTACATTAATTGGAATCCTATTCCAAGTCTTGAGAAATCTACCATTAAAACTAGTCATCTGCTCTTGAGGATATCTCTTTATAACTTGGAGTTTCTCTATTAGATACAAAGAATCTAAATCATCCTCAAAGTATTTGCTAAGGAGATATCCAAGTCTATCCCATGAAGTAATAGAGACAACTGCCAGAGTCCTTTAAACCATTCAAGAGCTTTCCCTTTGAGAGAGGCTGCTAATAGCTTAATGGTGGCCACATCTTCTTGGGTTATATTATGTATGCTACAGATAGTGGTCACATCTCTTATGTGTTCAAAAGTAGTTGTTTGTCCTTCACCTATGAAATCAGGTATACTTTTTAGTGCTGCCAAGGGCACATCATGGTGTTGGGAAAAATTTAATGGGCTACCCTAATTAAAGGGTGCAAATGCAAATTGTCTTTCCATCAGAAGGGTCTATTTTCTTCATAAGCTCTATTATAAATTGGGTCACTATCTCTTAACACAAATGGAGTCGCTAGATATACTTGAGTACTAACCTCTCTAAGGTCTGTATTATGCAATCAGTATATCAAAGATAACATAATCATTGAAATTGACTTCTTTTGTTTGTCCCACCAGGCATGCCAGAATTGTTATACACTAAGTTTGCACCCTTGTTTCAAGCTCTCCTAGTCTTGATAACCTAGTATAACATGGGAATCATCTCCAAGTTGTGGGACCGATGCTAACTAAGATGAGACCTCTAGGTTCTAGGCTGGTTCCTCTTGGATAATCACCTTAATTTGCTTTTAGACATGAAAAGTAAATCTTTTGAGGGAAAGGGGTAGAAGGAATGCTTGGAAAGGGAAATGACTAAAAGCAAACTACCTACTAGGTGATACACTGAAATGAAGGGTTTGGATCTCAGTATAGAGGATGAAAATAATGAACAAATTAGGTCTAGGAGATCACAACTCACTAAATAGGCTTGCATAAGTATTTCATAGAAGGGTCTGCAATAGAAAGAGGATATTCAGGGAAAGAAAGGATTTCACAAACAATAGAATTCCTAAGGGATTTAGACACAATTTATGACCTGCAAACAAACATTCACCTCTACAACTGAATATAGGAATGAGACAGATAGTAAAGGGGTTGAGGTATACCCAGAAGAGCATTCAAATCAAATCACCCACAATAATACACAAAATTGCAGAAAGAGAGAGGGATCAAGAACCCTAAGATACCACCAAAAACATCATATGCTTTGATTCAATAAGAGATAATTTAGACAAGGAAGCATAGGGATAGAAAAGATGTCACATAATACCTCTGCAATATCTAAATCATCAATGAAATATTTACAACTGTAGAAGCTAGAGGGTAGAGAAAATGCCACAGATAACTCTCAAGAAAGGTGAATTTCTTTTACAATTGTCTAACTCTGAGCTCAAAAGCTCCAAAAAATACAATATATACATCTCAACTGCATGCAGGTAGGAGTCAAAACCTAACTAGGGTTACAAAGATTTTCAATAGAATAATCAAACCCTAAACCTGTCAAGTCTGATCATAAATGTAACTCTGCAAATATCTCAATTGATCAGATATTTTGCTTGTGTGCCCATCCCTGTACTAAAATCAACCTGCAGACAAGCAACCTCGGTTCACCAGCCTTCCTACAATAGGCCTTGCCATGAAGGCTCTTAATCCAATCCTGAAGATATTTGGGTTTAAAATGATTAACCTTGCAAAAGGTGATGCCAAGCTCATTAAAGCCTCAACACAACATGGTACTCTATAAAATCCATGGCACTAATGATAAGATCATCTATCATCATCCTTCCAACCATCCCTGTCCTGAAGAATTAAATCCCAGCTACTCAAAATGTTGTGCATGGTCGCAAAATGCAAACCTTAGCAAAAAACCTTCGTAGAAGATTCAAATTCAAATGGTAATAGCTAGCAGAGCTTCAAATTAAAATGTAACCGTCGATGTGAAATTTCCCCGAGAGATGATTGGCTGTGATGCACCTTTTAAAATAGTCTAAAAACCTTCTAAAAATTCAAATGCCACCGTGGAAGTTAGCAGCCAATCGGAAGCAAGAAAATCATCATGATAGGGCAAACCTTGGACCCATGGCCTTGAGAGCGCATCAGACGATTGTCGTTATACCATGATGCTAAAGGATGAGCATCTTGACCAAATGGTATAACGATGACCACAAGATCAAACCAAGTGTTAAATGCTTTGAAGAAGACTAACCCCATGAGCCCGCTGACAAACTCCATGTTGCACACTCACCAACCTATCAAACGTTGCCAAAAAATCCAAATCACATTCTTTCTAACATCGGACCCACTGCAACTGAGATTCCAATCTAACGACAAGTGCATGATCTCATAGGGTCAGAAGATTCTATGAGATCATATGACCACCGTAGATCTTAGCCTTTTCTGACACAAACCCATAGACCCTCTGACACGGTCCCACTGATAGATTTCCACATCACTAGCTCGCAACCAATCAAAAGCTTTACACATCAGCCCATCTAACAATGTGGACCCATGACCTTCTTTATCTTCATCGGACGGTTGTCATTATACCACTAGCTTAAATAACGTGCATCTTACCTTGGCAGTATAATGATGATCATTGATCCTACTCAGAACTTAATCCTTTGAGGAAGCCAACCCCACTGACAAACTTCCACCTGTTCAAAACCCCAGCCAATGAGGAGCAAGCACATTAGAAAAGAGGACCCACTATCAGAGCCGTGGCAATAAAGCAGCATCAACAGCTGTCACATGATCACAAGGGCAAGGAATATTCCTTGCAAACATGCGACAACCATCAAATCCTTGAGGAAAGACAGCCACTGGGCCCTGCTAACACCTCTCCATGTCACCAAACTCACGGCCAACCAAAAGTAGACACCTTGGACTATGTGGCAATGGACCCACTAAACAAATGGAGTGTTGCAATGCCGATACTGTATCAACGGTTGTCACATGATTGCATGGGACCAGAAGATTCCATGAGATCATACGATAACCATTGGATCTTATATCAACTGAGAACTGGGCCCACCGAGACAGGTGTCACCCTATCGCATGATCACAAGGGCAAGGAATATTTCTTGCAAACATGCGACAGCCGCATGTTAAAAGGGGAGCCACCTTGGAAAGTATTGTCGAGAGACTTAGGCATTTGTAGGAAATATTAAAAGGGACCCCACCCGACAACCTAGAGACTTAATACATGAAGGTGGTCACTTTTAAAGGGCACGTGCATTTTTAAGATTTAAGTGGCTTGAAAAGGTAACACAAAATTAGAACGTGACCTAGGGTTTTCAGGGTTTATTGGGCACAATGGTCACTTTTTTGAATTTTTTAACTGCAGACCAGGGGATAAAACAAATTGCAGAGGCCAAGAAACCAGACATAAAACCATGAAATTTTCAAGGATTCTTGGCAGGGTTAAAATAGGGTCTCCTGAATGGATTTTGGCCAAATTTGTATAAATTCAAGTAACAATAAGTTCCCTAGGAAATTATAACTCCCTCTATCTATGTACTTATTTACTACGTCATTGATCTCTTGTCATAGTTTATTTGTGATTTCAATCCTCGTAGGCTTCATTATTTGACTCATAAAAAATAGTGCATCTTTCCCTCCAAGGTCGAGCATTTGCACCATCCAAGTCCTGTAGAGTTATATCATGCATAATCTCTTTCTTTTTATGAGCTTCCCCTTTCATCCAATTTGCAGACTCTTAAAAGGTTCTCATAAAGATGTTCTGTTTGTTTCCTTGTCATGACAATGGCCAATCTTTGGTCATCAAACTGTGGACTGCCTACCCTCCCATAACTGGAAACCTCACTCTACTAGACATGGTGGACATACATCAATAACAACAATATGTAATACAAAGACATGCCAACACACTCAGAAAGTGCACAACCAATGGCCATTTAAAACACTATCAAGGTATGGCATATTTAGTATGTAAAACAAATGAGCATGCATTTTGACATTTGATGAGAACATGAACTAGGAAATATTCATAAGAGGATCAATATATTAAAACCTTTTATCCTCACCTTATCCCAAATGCAACCTTTTGATGAAAGCAAAACACGCCATGTGACAAAAACTAAATATATAGTTCAAATCTTTACACCTTTGCAATAATGCCAAACTTTATTGACTGGCATTCAGAAATGGCCTAAAACACTGACAAAAAGCTATCACATGAACATGTCACCATAAAATTAAAATCACCTCCATCATGTGAGGATGCATGAAAAAATAAATTGCATGAAGATTTTTGAGCCAAAAGTTATTACAGATCAAACCTGGCCTTCCAAAATACTGACTTTAGTTGACTGCCAATTTGCATTAAAACACCTTCAAAACCGACTTTGAAAACTCACTAACTGAAACCTTCATGAACCAGAAACTTGGTTATTGATTCACCCTCATACAATGTTCAAGGATCCATAATTATCTCACCCAAAAAATCACATGGCGAAAAGCAATCAAACACCAAAGTATACCATTTAGAAAACTGAACTGTGCACACATAGTAAAACTTAATAATCTGCAATCGAAATGGCTCTAGCAAACATGTCAAACGGGCACAAGGGGGGCTGAAAATTGGTGTGGACATTATTTCTCATGCCTACAACATGATGCAACAACCTACATGTTATGAAAAATCACGCTATTCAAGAAACAACATCACAAACAGGGCCTCCGACTAAACTGTGCAACTGATCCTCATTAAAATGTTAGAAACTGCAAACAGAATCAGATTGATAAATTGCTCAAATAGATTCATCATGACCTAAAAATTTTCATGGTAGCACTTTGTCATAATTAGAATATGGGGTAACATTCAATTATCCACTCCACTCAGTCTGGTGCAAGTCGCAAGGCTTCAAAGTAGGGCATTTAGAATTCTGCATTTTCACATTCCGGGAAACTTAATTAATTGCAAATAGAATGGCTTGGGAAAACCTATCATATGAACTCATAGGAATTTGCAAATGGAAATGGAGATTTTCTCTCATGCCTACAACACCTCAGACCCATCCTTATATCATGAAACACTATCAGGTCAAAGATGCAAGCATGCAAAGTAGGCCATTTGCTACAACCAAGCAACATGTAGAAAGTAGATTTAAAGTGAACACCTTTAAACAACTATCTCCAAAACTCATCAGAACTGATAACTGAAAGTTGTAAACCATTCCATTTAATCCATGATAGGTTTTTCACATGTTCCCCAATTGGTATGTCATAAAAATCATCGGGTCACATTTTACTTGCACTTCAAGTAGGCAAATTCAAAAAGTTTTCAGGGGTACTCACCTTGCCTTAGAGAAAATTTTAAATTGGTCACTCCAAATGTGTGCTGAATTTGCGAGTACCAACAATGGCTTTGTCTAGGGACCCGTGCCCCTTGTGGGCAGGTATAATATTTGGAATCTTTGGTGAAGCAGACCACCTAGAAACACACGTCAGATTTCTCTTTCTCTTCTCAAAACTAGGGAACCTTTATTGAAAGAAACTCACCACAAGATTAAAAAAAAAGAAACTATACAACAAGCACTTTATGTACAAATGGCCCAAAGCCATGAAACTGAAATCACCTCTTACCTTTATCAAATACTTGGTTCTCATTTCCATGGATCAGAGGTGAACTGAGACTGCCGTTGTCATATGCTTGATTAATCATGCTACAACTTCTTATTAGTGTATCATAGTAAAAACCATCAGTATAATCATTATCCTTGAATACTTGGGAATCAACATAATACTAAAAATGTTGATCATTATGTAACACATTATTATTACATTCTTTGCAACCATTAATTACCAACTGAGAAGAAAAATAATCCAACTCATTCACACAACCAGAATCTGACATATCTTGGACATTAGCTTGCACAAAAGAAGAAACCGTAGTCATAGTAGAAACTTGCAAACTATCTGAATAAAAAATTGATTGCAAAATATTAGAGACACCTTACTGTTCAAAACTTTTATCAACATTCTCCAAATCTGAAGATGTATTATCAACAAATGGCTCACCAATCATTTGCAAATCTGAGAAAGAACATTCAGATTTATCACTCTTTAAAAGAAAAATCAAGACCGGCTTCTTTCATGCCATGTTCATCAGATTCAAATCCTATCTCTATGTATGAGTCTTCATACTCATCATATATAACTTCAGCAAAAATTTTACACTCCTGTGAACTTTGATCTTGCACATCACTTGACTCAAAAGTAGGAAAGGAAGATTTAGGATATGTTTCAAACTTTGCAACCATCAGCATGTCTTCATTATCAAAACAAATATCAACTGGGTACTGCAAAGTGGAACTTACATTTGGTGCATACCTTTGAAAATCAGCAGCCAAGGCTTCTAAAATTTGTTCACTACTCAAAGAACATTGGACTTCACCTTCATTGCCTTCAACCTCCCCTTTACTATTGCAAATATATTTTCCATTGGGAACAAGGATTGAAGTCTCTTGGATCACATCATTTGTTGCTGAGAAGTCACTACAACAACTTTTATCTACCTCATAATCATCTCCTTGTTCTTTACACAAATATTTTTTATATTGAAACAACAAGGTTGTCCTCTTATGCTGATAATAGGAAGGATTTGCAAACTTAATGAAAACATTATTCATTGCATATTCATCCTCAATATCTTTATATTCACTGACTTCACTGTCAGCAACATAATCAACATAACTATCACAAATAGAAACATCATCATCATTGGTGGCTTCTTCATCATTGAAATGAAGAACAAATTGCTCATATCCTCTTTTCTTCTTCCAACTGCCCAAGCACAACATCATTCTCAACAATTTCTCTTTCAAGGATTTCAATCTTAATGAGTAGATCCTTATTGTTAGCTTCAAGGGTGATGTGATCAATAGAGACATCAATGTCTTAGTCTTGATTTTCATTTTTTACTTCACACCCACCCTTACTAACTCTTGGCAAGCCATGCATGTCATGAAAACATAATGGCACATACATTTGTTCAAAAGAGCTCTTGCATGAATCCATTATGGGCTGCATCTTTTCTTAATGAAATCTTCAAATTCTTATAACAAACAACTCATGTAGCCATACAGATTCTTCAAATCATATATATTCCTCCAAAATACAACCAAGATTTTCCAACAAATCCAAAGAAATATGCAGATCCAGAAATAAAATCCTTTCTATGGTGACTTCTTCACTGAATAAGGATCATGTAAATACACAAATTACAAATGAGAAATACCTAGTTTTTTCCCTTTGCTACTACTTTTATTTATTTATCAGCTAAAAATATGGTAGATCTTAGAGCTCACCTTGTAGCTCCATCAAGTTCTTTTCATGTAGAGTCGCCACCTCCTTGAAGAAGAAAATAATTCACTTATTCACAATCTTTTTCCAGCCAACAACAAAACCTCACCAAGATCTATTTTTTACACACTATTTATTAGATCTAGATACATCATATCTTTTATTTTGAATTTGCACCAATCAAATAGAAGATCTCAAAGTCGCCACTCACAACTTGGTGAGATAATATTTAAAATTTTCAAATCAGACTCTATACTTCAATGGTAACCACTGGATAGATAAATAAGCCAGCCAGGAGTCTAGCTCAACTTGTACCCACGTTATTTAAACTTTACTATAACACTAGAGATATCAAACTGGATTTAGCATGAATTTTTCATCTCTATTCCCTAGCAGAGTCGCCATTTTATTCGTGACTTAGATGGACCAAATCAATCTGGCTTATATAATATTGATAATCTATAATGAACAATAACTAGAGATTCTCAACAGATTTACTTTTCTATGTTCTCCCCAGTAGAGTAGCCATTTTGTTGGTTCCCAAAATGGACTTTATGCTTTGAAAAGAAACTGGTACATCTATAGATTTTAAGGATGGGTTGGATCCAAATATTGAGTTCTAAAGATGACTGGACCAACTATAGGGACAAGACTTCCCTCTGCACTTCTGGCTCTGCAAAACCAAGGAGGGTACTCCTAATCTAGTAAAACAAGACTTATTTCACTAATCACTGACTGGATTTAAATATAACAGATGGATGGTAAGAAAATACTAAATGAGAACCACTCGTTCATTTATTCTCCATTACCATAAGATGAGACAGAATAGGTAGGTCACAATACTTCATAGATTGTTTGATAAATTTGTATCAAATGTTTGGAATACAGTAGAACCCTATCAAGCATTGAGTTCTATAAACTAGCTTCACTGCTGGCCAGTGCCTTATCCATTGGGCAAACACCTCCACTGCAAGATTGAGAAACATAGATGAATATATTAAGCTTTGATGATCCCTATCCTCTGAAAATACTAATCACCTTGTGGTGGATTTTATCAAAGGACTCCTGAATTCACACTACTTACTGGTATATCCTTGTGCAAACCTCAGAGAATCAGTGCTATATCTAGAGCTTATTTAATTTGATCCTAGATCAAACCTTAAGAATATTAACACATAACTCAAACAAAGAACACACATAGGAGAGATATAAACTTAGGAACTTATTCAAATGTTATATCAATATCATGTAAACAAAATGCTTTACAGTGCAACTTTATGAATATTCAACCAGACCAGCAATACTGCTCTATACAAAAAACATGCCTAATACAGTCTACTAGTACCGTAGACTGAGAGTAAAGGTCATTAGTCAGTGTTATGAGATTGAATAGAAGAATAGAATTACATCTGCTGCCCAGCCCACAGAGCACTCGGGACCAAGAAAAATTTTAAACTCCAGGAGTTAAGCACAACTTCAAACCCTTTATGGAGACCAGGATTTTGGAACCCTTTACAATAATCAAAAGATCTACATATATCCCTTCTCAAAGATATTTCTATTGTGACACCTGTTACTTCCAGCAAGACAATTCTACAAATAACTTCCTTTTCCCACCAAAACTAACCTCGAAGAGAAAAGCACTTACTGCTCTTTTTTGTTTGTTTAGAACTGATTTTTGATGGCGCAAATGGAACTATCATCTCCTGTCATTTCCAACGGTATATGACACTTATATATTTGACTAAAAATTGAGCCTCTAGGACACTTTCAATTTCACTTCCCAAGCAAATTTGTCACATACAAAAATTTGAAAATAACATAAAGGTTAGACTTTAAAATCCTACATAGATTTAAAAATGGGTGGGTCCCAGAAGTGCCACATGGCACATTCGGATTGGTCCTGCAAACCACATCATTGCCACATCATTGGGATGACTGCCGCCTCATTATGCTTGCCACTTGTCCATCTCTAGTTGGCTCGCTACTCCAATTGGGCACTTGAACTGCTTCATTTCATCCATGTCCTCAAGCACCATGTGTCTCCTTGGTGCATGATCGTAAGGGCCAAAATTGGCCCTTAAGATCATGCGACCACTATCGATCTGTGGCATGCATCTTGAGGTCGTCGGCCTGCATAAATCATAACTTGTCAAAATTTACCTTTGACTATTTGTGGGGTCTGCTCGTCACATCAACACCTTGTCACTTCTAGCACTAGCCTCAATCTACGCACGCATGAATAGTCTACAATCTAAGTGTCCATTCTTGGATACCACTACACTATGTGCTTTGGGTTATAAACTACTCACTTTCCATTCATGTTGTCAATGTGGGATAAATATCCCTGTGAATATAATAATTTTCGCTCAAAATATGTTTTTATGTGCGCCAGCCAGGCCCACACTCATCCAAGAGGTCCCACGTTTGCCTCTTACTTCACTTTACCTTATGATCAAGTGCCCTTCTATTTGAATATCCTTTTGCCACTAACTCTCACAAATGTGGGATAACACTTGGTATAAAGTCCCATTTCTTATTGCACTGGCAATTCCTTTATTTCTTTGCCTGTGTGCATGGTCTCTACTCAATGGTGAAAGGTTTAATGGCTCTCAGAGACAATTTTTCTTTTTTTTCCAAGGATGCATATTCCTAGTTTGCAAAGGGTAGATTCATCAATATCAATGCTGGCCAAGCCCAAGAAGAAAGACACAAAGGCTTCCTCACTCTCACGAGAGAAGTGCTTACAAATGTTAACCATTTGCAAAGTGAAAGAGACTGCGATCATGGTAATAAAATTGTGGAGGGCATGCAGAGCTTTTGAGCAGCATCCGCCATGCCTACGGGTTATTTCCTTCATGCACCCCTTGATGAATTGCATACGCTAGTTTCACATTATGCACTAGTAGCTTCCATGAAAATTCCTTGCAATCCTTTTTAAATGCAAATCCTTGGTTAATTTCGCACTGCCTCCTCTTTGTATTCGGCACTGGCATTGACATTATTTCACATGCGCTGGCTTTTTCCAAATGTTGGCCTTCCTTTATTCATGTGAACATAGCCCACAATGGGGACCAGTACACACCCCATCTAGAAGACTCATGCAATAGCACCTCATGGCATGGTGCATGCAGCAGCACCACCATTTGGTACACAATACCAACATAAAATGTGCACCCATCCTGCTAACAAAATGAACAACAAAAAAACTTTGCATATCCCTATTCTTTTATAAGCACCAATCTTCAATAGACTGGCACACACCTTTAATGCATTTGGCTCCCTTACATTGGTTGCCTCCATTTACATGCGGTGTGTTCAAATTATTTATGCGGCATCTTCTAATGCACACATTGCCACCAAGCCACTTGTATGATGGTCCCTTTGTTCTAGTTGCTTCTGGGGACTAGTAATAATGCTGGCAAGATGTTTTGTCTACTAATCAAATTTAGTTTGGATATGAAACACATCTACCCGAGCAATAAAATATTCCCTAAGATCTATCTCCATGTATATTAACTGTTCTCTTGCAAGTGCATTTTCTATGAATAAGCAAAACCAATATATGAAGTACATCTTGCTGGATTTGAAAGTCTAGAGACTTTTGTATCAATTTTTCCTTGAGACCACCAATCTACACTATCAAACTGAGAATGATCATCATGGTTGATCATTGCATGAATATTACATTGTAAGAAGTGTCACTTTCTTTTCCCACATTTTTTACTCTTTATCAAACCACTGATTTTTCCACATTCACCATAATATCCTTTAGGAAAAAGAAGGGATGAATTCCATACGAAATTTTCATACATCTAGCCAATAATCCACGTCGACTCCATAGAGGAAAATGTTTATTGTGTTACATTAGAAAAATGGAAGTCTCTTTTAATAACTAGCATCAACCCATGGTGATAATATGAAAAGATTGAAATCAATATCTTTCACCCATGATAGACTATGTTTCAAATGAATAACAGGGCTCTTATTTCAACACCTAGCTTCACACAGCCAATATTTACTAACAGCTTCCAATAAGGACATCTTTGAATCAACAACTCCAAATTATCTCCAATGTGACAACATCCTGTAGTACTTACCCAACCATAATACTCCTTATGCAGATTTCAAGCCCAAGGATGTCTACATGCTTGTGAAATTTCTCCCAAGTTAATAAGTTCCCTAGGAAATTATAACTCCCTCTATCTATGTACTTATTTAATACTTCATTGATCTCTTTCTGTAGTTTATCTGTGATGTCAATCCTCGTAGGCTTCATTATCTGGCTCATAAAAAATAGTACATCTTTCCCTCCAAGGTCAAGCATTTACAGCATCCTAGTCTTGTAGTGTTACATCATGCATAATCTCTTTCTTTTTATGAGCTTCCCCTTTCATCCAATTTTCAGACTCTTAAAAGGTTCTCATAAAGATGTTCTGTTTGTTTCCTTGTCATGACAATGGCCAATCTTTTGTCATCAAACTGTGGACTGCCTACCCTCCCATAACTGGCAACCTCACTTTACTAGACATGGTGGAGATACATCAATAAGAACAATATGTAATATAAAGACATGCCAAAACACTCAAAAAGTGCACAACCAATGGCCATTTAAAACACTATCAAGGTATGGCATATTTAGTATGTAAAACAAATGAGCGTGCGTTTTGACATTTGATGAGAACATGAACTGGGAAATATTCATAAGAGGATCAATATATTAAAACCTTTTATCCTCACCTTATCCCAAATGAAACCTTTTGATGAAAGCAAAACATGCCATGTGACAAAAACTAAATATATAGTTCAAATATTTACACCTCTGCAATAATGCCAAACTTTACTGACTGGCATTCAGAAATGGCCTAAAAAATTGACAAAAGGCTATCACATGAACATACCATCAGAAACTTAAAATCACCTCTATCATGTGAGGATGCATGACAAAAGAAATTGCATGAAGAGTTTTGAGCTGAAAGTTATTACAGATCAAACCTGGCCTTCCAAAATACTGACTTTAGTGTACTGCCAATCTGCATTAAAACACCTTCAAAACCGACTTTGAAAACTCACTAGCTGAAACCTTCATGAACCAAAAAATTGGTTATTGATTCACCCCCATACAATGGTCAAGGATCCATAATTATCTCACCCAAAAATCACATGGTGAAAAGCAATCAAACACCAAATTATGCCATTTAGAAAACTGAACTGTGCACACACAGTAAAACTTAATAATCTGCAATTGAAATGGATCTGGCAAACATGTCAAATGGGCACATGGGGGGCTGAAAATTGGTGTGGAAATTCTTTCTCATGCCTAAAAAATGATTCAATAACCCGCATGTTATGACCAATCATGCTAGTCAAGAAACAACATCACAAACAGGGCCTTCGACTAAACTGTGCAACTGATCCTCATTAAAATGTTAGAAACTGCAAACAGAATCAGATTGATAAATTGCTCAAATAGATTCATCATGACCTGAAAATTTTCATGGTAGCACTTTTTCATGATTAGAATATGGGGTAACATTCAATTATCCACTCCACTCAATCTGGTGCAAGTCGCAAGGCTTCAAAGTAGGGCATTTAGAATTCTGCATTTTCACATTCCGGGAAACTTAATTAATTGCAAATAGAATGGCTTGGGAAAACTAATCATATGAACTCATAGGAATCTGCAAATGGAAATGGAGATTTTCTCTCATTCCTACAACACCTTAGACCCATCCTTATATCATGAAACACTATCAGGTCAAAGATGCAAGCATGCAAAGTAGGCCATTTGCTACAACCAGGCAATATGCAGAAAGCATATTTAAAGTGAACACCTTTAAACAACTATTTCCAAAACTCATCAGAACTGATAACTGAAAGTTGTAACCCATTCCATTTACTCCATGATAGGTTTTTCACATGTTCCCCAATTGGTATGTCATAAAAATCATCGGGTCACATTTTACTTGCACTTAAGTAGGCAACTTCAAAAAGTTTTCAGGGGTAGTCACCTTGCCTTAGAGAAAATTTTAAATTGGTCACTCCAAATTTGTGCCAAATTTTTGAGTACCAACATAATGTATGCATACTATTTTAATTGTCTATTCTTTCTTATTTCAAGGTCACTGTCTTTTCTTGAAATGAAGCCTCATGTTCTCTTTCTACTCATATAAGATGTACTACTCTTCCATCATTTCTCACAACATTGCCATGAAAATATCAGATATACTATTCTTTCACACCATCTAGAGTAGGAATAAGTTTCTTCTCAAGATGCTAAGTAGTGGAAATCATAAATGACTATCATAATGCATCCTATATCCTAAGTAAATCATCTCTTACTATGCATAAAATGTCTCCATCTATTCTACAATAATTGTGGCGATTCTTTATCTTTTTTGTTTATGACAGTGACCTTTCATTTCAATGGAACATCTTTTAAATAAATGGCTATGTTGTTATGCATCTTTGTGTCTTATCTTCATATTTATAATTCTTGATGTCTTGTAAATATCTATTCTGAAATCAGATTTATTATTGAACACATGAACCTCTTTTAGCCTCTGAATATGATAGCTCAAAACAATTGAAAGTTTGTCCTTAATTGTGAAATTGGTGATAAAAAGTAGTGAAAATACCACCCTGTCAAAAAATAAAGAATATACTTATGAAAGATTGTGAAAGTGAATCTCTAAGTAGGACATACATCTCCCTATTAAGGTGAATGAATTCTTGAAATATTCAACCACATAGAAGTGATGAGTGGCCCTTGAAATATTGACCCAATTCTAAAAAAATTCATTGGACTCCTTAAGGACAACATAGAACCTTTGAAAAATGGTGGTACCCTGTGAATATTTCTATCCTTGCATTTTTTTAGACTTCAATTTTTGCTTTTAACTACTACCCCATGATATTTACCATATTCATAAACCCTTTGTGTTTTCACATTTGAAGCTCTTTTTCTTTGAGAGCTTTATGTTCTTTTCTTCAAAGGCAATGATGATTGTCTTTATGTGTTAACTATAATTTTAATGATCTAAGGAATTTTGCTTCTCTCTATTCTTCAATGGTAATGGTGAATGTGACATATCTTCATCATGTCTAGCATGCAAATTTTCTCTTTGATGCTAATCTCTATTTTTTTTACTGTCATTATTTTGTATTGATAGAAAAGAAACATCTTTGAAGCTATTGAATCCATTGTCATAAACATGACAATAATAACTATCTCCCATGATTTTGATTATACTAACATATCTCAGGAAATGCCTTTGAATTGTTATTATATTTTTTCTTTGAACTCAACGCTCTGTATTTTGTATTCTTCCTATATCTTGATACTTAGAGGGTTGTGTGTCCTTGCAAGTCATGGACCTTTCTTCTATGTACTTGGACCTCCTTTATATCTAAAATTTCATCTATATTTCATTTTTTAATCCTCTTATGGATATTAGACAATTAGATTAAAGAGACCAGATGTCTACCATGGTATTTTTTAAATCACCATTTAGACCTTTACTTATGACTTATCCGTTACATTGGCACCACTTTTTATAATTTACCACAATGTCATTTTATGTTCTCTGTACTTGTAAAATAATTATTTTTCCTCAATTCATTATTTTCTTAGAGAATTATGATAACTATAGAAATAATTGACTACTACCCTTAGAATTTTCACATTTGACTTCTTTATATATATTTCTCTAAACACTCTTGACTACTTCTCTATAACTCTTTGAAATGATGCAATCTCCTTGAAAACTATACTATGATTAAATAAGGTTTATTTTCTTGGCTTTACTATTGCATGTGCTTACAAAATATTCTCCATTTATAATGCTACAAGATTGATATGTTTGCACAATTTTATCAATTATTTTATCACTTTTCTATTTTATCATTATCATATAGCCTTTTTGTCTCCTCCAATTGCTCTCATACATTGAATATGACCAATTTAATGGGTCCTATATTTTCAATAGTTTTTTGTGATGGGGGATTTAAAAGACATTGTGACATTTGTATACTATCAACATATTCAAATAGAAATATATCATTTTCAAAGACACATCTATCACACAAAGTTCTATCTCGTGTGGATTTTCATCGTATTGCATGGAGTCTTATCACAATACATCACCACACTCTTTGGAGTTCTATCACATTACCACATCGTGTGTACGTTTATTTCATGTTCCCATTGCAAGAATGGTCATTATATTTATGCATAAAAGGGATCTTTTCATACCACTTACAAATTAGGAGAAATATCCTATCACTTTACTTTCTTTTGACCTTTTTGTAGATAGTTGGAGAAACTTTTATTTTCTAATTATTTTGACAATGTGGTAGTGGCTACTCATTGCATACTTTATTATTGTTATACAACTTTTGGTGGAATGGCCATCCCAAGGGGATTATAAGAATAAATATTCTATTATATTCTAAAGATGGTATCATTTATAGGTGTCTAAATATGTAAATACTAAAGAATAATAAGAACATCAAATAATAGTAAATACTACTTGAGGAAACTAAAAACATTGAGGGAGATGACATTAGTCATGGGAATATTTTCCCAAAGGATGCACATACCTGCTTTGTTGTAAGGTCAAACTTTTTCTCCCCAATTGTAAAGGAAATGGTTAGCATGCTCAATATTTTGTCACAGTCTACAGAAGCTTGTCCATTTGGGCTTGAAACTGGTCACAAAGCTATGACACATCAAATAAATGTGAAGAATAAAGTCTCTTATTTCAAATCTTTGTGTCATGCCCCGCAAGGGAACTAGGGAAGAGAACAAAGATTCTCCTTAGATAAGAAAACCTAAGAAGTGATTTATGAAATTTTTAAAATATTAAAAATGAATTACTTGAACAAATCTTAAACATAGTTTATCTTAGATTCCTCCCCTAAGGTTCCCTTCTATTTCATGAACTATTTATTTTAAATTCATTAAGTAACTACCTCATAGCATTGAAGATTCTTTATAAGGAAAATACAAAATGCTTTTCATTTCAACTTGACATTTGAATCCATCTATATTCTTAAGTATCCTTTGTCTATAATATAACATTTAAAGTGTTAATACTACATAATAGGCTCATCTATGCATTTGAAGCATTGCACATAGGAAATCATTACATTTGATTCACTAACTTTTCCTTAATCAACAAACTATTCTACTTGAAGCCTTACAAATCCCTTTTCACATCATTTACATAAAGCTCATATTTTCCCATTTCCCTTTTCCTAATTCTACCCTCTCCAAATACATCACTTTGAATTTACAATGAAGATCATATTACATTCATCTCCTCTTAGGAGGTTACAATAATAACTTTACTTTATATTTGACAAGAAATGGTGAAGGATAAACACGAGTCTTCTTTCTCCAAACTGGAACAAAGTATAAGCAAGAATCCATAAGCATTACGACCGCAAAAGATACCTCGATAAAATATTTACCACCCAATCACATGGATACCAAAAGGACCACTCCCTCATACTAGGAGCTAAACACCCAGGTTCACAATGAAGTGATAACAACTAGGCCATACCTAAGGTTGGGGTAATCTTTTCCAAATAGCAGTTGAAAGAAGATCAAGGTACCAATATTTTCTAAAGGCTCTTAGGCTGGGTAGAAACTCTAAATAGTAGAATAAGTGAGGGTCATTAGGGTTTCTACCCTTAACCCAAACATCATAAACACATCACATATGAAGTAAAACATGTCTTAGAGACATCAGAGAACATGTACCAAAGAATAGGAAAGTTTAGAAATGTTTAGGAACATTTAGGAAGCCTTAGGGTAGTTCTAGTCCTCCAAACAACCCCAACCCTTAATTATGAACCCTAAACAAAACCTAAACCTTATCCAAGAATCTAAATGCACCATATAACCCTAACCAAACAAATAATATACATATATAAAGTTTACACAAAATTCCATGTGCC
The DNA here is from genome assembly GCA_027943335.1 of Chamaecyparis obtusa. Classification (NCBI taxonomy): domain Eukaryota; kingdom Viridiplantae; phylum Streptophyta; class Pinopsida; order Cupressales; family Cupressaceae; genus Chamaecyparis; species Chamaecyparis obtusa. The sequence continues at coordinate 166,488 of BSBK01010391.1, forward strand.
AAAACACAATGTTCCATAAAAACTCCCGTGCCTAAAATTCCAATAAGTCTAGTTTTTTTTTGAAAAATCTAAAATCTAGAAGTTGCATCTTAACTCCTATGAAGCTAAAACCTATCTCAATCATTATGGAAGGTACCTGATTCCTTTATACAAGTATACCTTAAAGTATAAGAAATTAAAGTATCGTAACTTATACTTAAATGTTATACACTTGTAAAAATTCTATCTTGCTTGGTTAATACTAACTTTCTCGGTTCACACTAACTTGCTCAGTCAACACTAACTTGCTCGGTCACCACTAACTTGCTTAGTCAACACTAACTTGCTCGATCACCACTAACGTGCTCGGTCACCACTAACTTTCTTGGTCAACACTAACTTGCTCAATCAACACTAACTTGCTTGGTCAACACTAACTTGCTTGGTCAACACTAACTTGCTCAGTCAACACTAACTTGCTCAGTTAACTGATTGCTAGAAACTACAAAAAATGACTGTCAACTCTGACTTGCGGGTAAAACTAGGCATTATAGGGGCTCTACATGCCAAATCTAGGCAAGACCCATTTGAGATCTCCCAATTTCCATGTAAAAATGCCTCTTAGATTTAATTTACCATCCACCTAAACCTACTCAAGATCTAAGAAAAGAAAACAGGTTCTTAGGACAGAGTGCAACCAAATGAAGGCAACTAGCAACTCCTAGGGTCTAGAAGTTCCTAGAGGACCCTAAGACATATGAGAGAGTGTCACAAGGATCTTAGGAAGTTCTCATACTTCATCTAATGCCAAAATGACAACCAACAAACTCCTAATTGATCATATATTCCTGTGATCATACTAATGCATTTATAAACATTCAAATCCCAATTATTCCATTGCACAAACAATAATAGCTCAATCCAAATCTTATTTTTTTGTCCTACATTCATCCGACCAGAAAATAACAAAGTAACATCCACACACATAGGGAATATACACTTATTTATGCAACACTATAGCAATATTATCCTCT
>BSBK01010391.1:170000-300000 GCA_027943335.1 Chamaecyparis obtusa
TATATCCAAAATCCATAATCAATACCTCACATAGTGGCTTGATGGTGTCTTGGGCCTTTGTCATGAAGACCCTCCATACAAGTCCACGTGTCACATCCCTTGTTTGTGTAAAGTGGTTAGGCTCCAAGGAACATACACCATACATTGGAAGGAAGTGGATACCACTGCATAACAGCCTCACATACCCCCATCCTCAAGGGTTCCCCATGTCTACTTCCTCTTATACACTCACCAAGTCCACTTCATGCGTCTTTAGTGAGGAATCACAACACAACATCAGACCAACATTACAAAAGGAGATAGTTTAGCCATCAAAGCTCAACAATAATATTAAATAAATAAATAAAATAGAATTATCAATCTCAACAATAAGATAAGAAGAATCCAAGATAAATTTCATAAGTCTTGGCTAAACTATTATAGAAAAAGATAAGAAAACTATTGGTCTACACAACCGAAGATAAAAGAAATTCACTATAAATTTCACATCACATCACTGTGTGACTATATCTAGTCACCTCACGAGGAAGGAGGGAACAACATCTAACTATCACAATAGCCCTTCATGTGGTTGGGCCCGGGCAACACTACCCACATGGCATAGGGGGTTCACCTCGGCAACACCCTTGCATTGAATGGTGAAGAATAAGCATGCCAACCCACCTGACATGACCATACACCAAGTGGAGTAAGCACACTCTGGTCATATGTCACGTGGCAATTTTCCTTGTGGAGTAGGCACACATAGGACACACCCTACATAACGATGTCTCTCATAGATCATCATCGTAGCTAGAGGTATACATGGCTTGGGCCCACCCATATGCCTATCGCATCTACAAACCAAGCATCCATGGGTGCTCCTCTACAAGCATGCAAGTATCACCAATATACTCTGCATCAAGTAGGAAAAAAATACATACATATACTGCGCCTTCACATAATCATGTACGTGGCATCATGTTCTCAAGCTTGGCTCACTACCATCAGAAACATGACATCATCACCTCACACTATGTTAGAACATTAGTGGGGTGTGACATCATATTCATTGCATCATGTCAGAACATGTGTGAATATGGTATCCATCACAACATGGGCTAACATAATCTCCCTCCACATGCTGGACCACATAGAAATGTACATATGCATAAATCATATATCTCCTCTTAGAGGCTCATATCAAGTATTAGTATTGTGCTCAAGAACTATGGAAATTAGGATAAACACTTATGAACCCAATGTTTAGGTTCCTCATAAGGGGAAGCATAGTTTACTCTTTTCCCTCGAGTAGTGGAAGCTAACATCACTTCATGCTGCCATTATATGTATGCCACATAAATACTCAAGGAAATGGTGCTACTACTACCCCTCCACATACTAAATTATCAGCACTCATGGGTTGGCACTCAGTAGGGTGAAAAACAAGAAAGTGACACATGAGTGGTATGGTTCTCCCATACCCTTATCTAAAACATAACTTCCATGGATGACACTTATATTGCACCACTCCATGGAACATGATTAATTACTGGTTATACACAACATGCAACATAAGCACTGGCACTATTTTTATCACATTTACAAGGGAGTACACAATAACATCATATATTATCCATTTATTCCAATTTTGCCTTTTCACCATACATATTATTTTCTACATGGTACAAAATGCCAATGATGTACTTAATCACATTTCACCTCCTCATGGGCATATGCCAATATCCAATGTACACATATCAATCTTTTCCATTCCCATAACATGAGACAATAACATCTATTTTCAAGATGACTTTAACTTATATAAAATAAAGCACAAGGAACAATTATACAGTATGTCACCCTTTTGATTCTTTCAAGAGTCATTAGATCAACACACATTTTTTTTGATTACGTAAAGAAAGCAATAAAACTCTACTACACACATTTATTGGTCACATAGGACATCCACAACTTCTTGTTATATACTATTATTAACTTTTCACCTAGTCAAGGATACCAAAAGCAGACCAAATATTATCTTTTCAATTAAATGATTTAGCTAGGTACTCCCATTTCACATGATAAATCCTTCCAAAAAGATACATCTAACTATATAGACATTTCAAGACATCAATTTTCACTAACATAATGACTTCAATACTAATAAGGAAATACATTGAATTCTCAATTGCCTAATATTGCAATTTGGGGAGGATAATCACATCATTACTAGAATTACCATAGCATTCATATTTCGTCTAAATATTACCTATTCACCAAGTCAAGAACAAACAATTTCATAAAGATATTCAAGGAAATATTACATCAACCCTACCTATTCCTTCAATAATTGTACCAAAAGAACACATATTCCTTTCATTGTGAAAAACTCCTAATTTCATCTCTATGGTTAATCCCTACATAGTCTTATAGTCACAATTGGACCTTAGGTCTTTTAGCCAAGAATTTCCAAAATCAACAAATTAAATCATATTTTTACTTTATATCGATAACATCATTTGATGGTCATTCATCATGAATAGATAAGAGATATTTATTTTTTATTTGTGGTTATTATTATCAAATAACCCTAATGTAATTCTTGTAACCATTCAGGTGTTATAAAAATGAAATCAATCATGCATCATGTCACATTATCATTTGCATATAAATCCCAAGAGAGATACTCACAATGTTAATTTAGCAGATGTTCCCCACTATTTGTTATTCTTCAACAATAACATGACCCAAAAGGATTACCCAAGAATTACAATGTTGCAACATAATTAATAAGGTCCTAAATTCATGTTTTGTACAAGGATTTATTTTTCAATTCTATTCTAAAATAGGGAAAAAGAAAGAGAGAGACATAATATTTCAGTCCTTATAATAGCCTATAAAACGTATGCAGTAACTTCATCATTTGAATCTATAATAAGAAGAACTACCATGGTAACATCTTTAACTAGGTTCATTAATCACACATAGCTACTATGCCATTTAAAATAGAATAAGGTGTTAAGCCCTTTTCAAGTCAATCAAGCAACCTATAATTACTATAACAAGCACTCATGATGACAAGTTTTAGAGGAGATATGGTTGGCTACTATCAACACTTATGGTGCAAAATAACTTGTAATAATAATTTGAGTCTTTCAGGAGTACAACAAGAAGATGCCATAAAAATATAAGGAATTCATTAACATTTATTTATTAGAAAGATATCCAATATTTATGAAAGTACTTAGGAGGCTCATTCATTATTTCTAGAATGAAAAATAGAAGTAATTTATGTGAGACAACCTAACCATAGCAACATGGGTACACTTTATAAAGCACTATAGCATGAATACCAAGAACATAGTTCCTATATCTAGGATCATGTATTATAATGAGAAACCAAATTAAAACTATGCAAAATACTAAGCAATAAGTGAGCTAAGAGTCCCAGAGTTCCAAGCATGGAAACCTAGTGCTCCGATACCAAAGATGTCATGCCCTGCAAGGGAACCAGGGAAGAGAACAAAGATTCTCTTTAGATAAGAAAACCTAAGAAGTGATTTATGAAAAATTTTAAATTTTTAAAATGAATTACTTGAACAAATCTTAAACATAGTTTATCTTAGATTCCTCCCCTAAGGTTCCCTTCTATTTCATGAACTATTCATTTTAAATTCATTAAGTAACTACCTCATAGCATTGAAGATTCTTTATAAGGAAAATACAAAATGCTTTTCATTTCAACTTGACATTTGAATCCATCTATATTCTTAAGTATCCTTTGTCTATAATGTAACATTTAAAGTGTTAATACTGCATAATAGGCTCATCTACACATTTGAAGCATTGTACATAGGAAATCATTGCACATAGGAAATCATTACATTTGATTCACTAACTTTTCCTTAATCAAAAAACTATTCTACTTGAAGCCTTACAAAACCCTTTTCACATCGTTTACATAAATCTCATATTTTCCCATTTCCCTTTTCCTAATTTTACCCTCTCAAAATACATCACTTTGAATTTACAATGAAGATCATATTACATTCATCTTCTCTCAGGAGGTTACAATAATAAATTTACTTTATATTTGACAATAAATGATGAAGGATAAACAAGAGTCTTCTTTCTCCAAACTGGAACAATGTATAAGCAAGAATCCATAAGCATTGCAACCACAAAAGATACCTCGATAAGATATTTACCACCCAACCACATGGATACCAAAAGGACCACTCCCCCATGCTAGGAGATAAACACCAAGGTTCACAAGGAAGTGATAACAACTAGGCCATACCTAGGGTTGGGGTAATCTTTTCCAAATAGTAGATGAAAGAAGATCAAGGTACCAATATTTCCTTAAGGCTCTCAGGTTGGGTAGAAACTCTAAATAGTAGAATAAGTGAGGGTCGTTAGGGTTTCTACCCTTAACCCAAACATCATAAACACATCACATATGAAGTAAAACATGTCTTAGAGACATCAGAGAACATGTACCAAAGAATAGGAAAGTTTAGAAATGTTTAGGAAGCCTTAGGGTAGTTCTAGTCCTCCAAACAACCCCAACCCTTAATTCTGAACCCTAAAAACAACCTAAACCTTATCCAAGAATCTAAATGCACCATATAACCCTTACCAAACAAATAATATACATATATAAAGTTTACACAAAATTCCATGTGCCAAAACATAATGTTCCATAAAAACTCCCGTGCCTGAAATTCCACTAAGTCTGGTTTTTTTTTGAAAAATCTAAAATCTAGAAGTTTCATCTTAACTTCTTTGAAGCTAAAACCTATCTCAATCATTCCAGAAGGTACCTGATTTCTTTATACAAGTATAACTTAAAGTATAAGAAATTAAAGTATCATAACTTATACTTAAATGTTATACACTTGTACAAATCTGGTCTTGCTCGGTTAACACTAACTTTCTCGGTTCACACTAACTTGCTCGGTCACCACTAACTTGCTCGGTCACCACTAACTCACTCGGTCAACACTAACTTTCTCAGTCACCACTATGTCATGCCCATCAAATTACAGTCTAAAAACACACCAATTTTTTTTTTTTTCATTTTCTAAAGCCTTATCAATACAATATAAATGCCATTATTCAAGAGAGAAAGATTACTCTACATTTCTCTACATAAGTTAACAAACCTCTATAAAGTCAAGAAATGAAACACAATTTTACCATCCTTATATTGATATCTACTTGAACATTCATAGCATCATTCTTTGAACAACATTTCTATTATATCAAAAAAATATGATAACACTACAACACTATGATACAATTACATTCCTTGGAGTGATAACTCCATGAAAAAATACATTGAGCTCTTGGATATCATCAAGATATCCTTATAAGGACTTAATACACATTGCAAGGATGATACAACACAAACTAAGAAATCATTATCAGATTTCTTCAAGAATCCTTCTCCATCATGAAGACTTCTTTGGCTTCCATACCTGTAAAGAAAAACTCATAGGCCAAGGAGTGCTCACCTCCCAACCTAGGCTTCTACAAAGCCACCCCCAAGCTAGGGGAACCATCACAAGAGAAGGGGAAAACATTCATGCAAAACTACAACACAACATCATAAAGAAGATTACAAGAAGACTCCCTTCCAATATTTTCACAAAGAGTCAAGAAAAATGACTCAAATAGGGTGAAGGTGGAACCAAATCCAAGAGGAGAAGCTCATATCTTGATGAGAGCTAAGCCATCACTTGGCTTCATCATCAAAATCTCTCTCTGCAACACAATTTCTACAACTCCTTATGACCCCCAAAATACAAAGCATAAAATAGAGATGGCTATATGGAGCCCATACTTCCATGTTGCATCCCTCTCCTATCCAAGGAGAGACTCTTCACTCTTGACTGACCCAATAAGCCCTTCACCCTCAAGGATACTCTTCCCTACCAAGGGTGAGTATGGCCTTGAGAACTCCCTCACAAAATACTACAAACACATTCATAGAAAGCTTCAAGAAATAAAAATAACACTTCACTTTCACAATGCTAAGAGAACCATGAACACAACAAGCTCATGAATCCCATAGCATACACAAAGACTACATTATCAAGAAAACAATACAACAAAAACATATGAATCAAAAATCCTCCATTGCTACAACATAAAAAGCTCTCAACATTTACACTACAAGAAAGAAATCTACATTATGCTTTCAAACAACTAACATACAAGAGAGCTCTTTCTCTCAACAAGAAAACTGGAAACAAAACAACAAGTGAAGAAGGCTACCAACCTTGATCCAAGCAAAAAGGGAGTCTCCAAAACTAGAGAGTGGGTGTCAACCCAATACCTTCCCCAAAACTCCTACTAAAAGGTATTTTTCACCAAACCCTCATTAATGGGTATGGTTCATGGAGTTCTTCCATCTCTCCTTGTCTCCCTTCATAAATGAGGTGGAGACCAAGAATGTGAAAGAGGTATGGGTTTGATCTCCTTGCCATCCCTTCATTTTCGAAATTTTCTTTGAGGGGTACTGTTCAAGGTCCATAAATGAGTTATGGGCCTAATTTTGACAAAATTTAAACTCCCATACCATGGTACATCTAGTGGGGTGGCTTAAAGGGACCCTAATTACACCCTAAGGGCTCATTTAACCTCCCTAAACTGCACTAGAAATCGATTTCGGGTTCAAACATGATTGACCTTCTCTAAGGCTTCCTAATCAAGGTTTTACAAGGAAAATCCTAAAGGTGGTACCTTCTTAGATTGATGACATCAAATCAAAAGTGGACATGTCATGGTCTTAAGCACATACACATGTGTTAAGTGACACAAACACAAAAAGACACTTCACAAGCCATGTGGCATATCCACTTGGGCATTCCTAAACATAAATAACAATTACAATTACAATAAATCAATTACACCCATGCATCATACTTTTACAAATAAGAAACATCACAACGAGGTTATTGGCTTCTCACTAGAAGCAACCTTGGTTCAAACGGATTTAACATAGGTCTTTGTGATGATTCCCTGAATTTACCCTGGCCTATCTCCCTGCACACTCAAATCCAATATCAGTAGTCCAAGGAAATAAAACATGTAAATTGATAACATTATTAATCAAATAATTCTCAAACAATCAGTCATAACTAAGTAACATAAATCTCATCCTGGATATATATAATTCATCACTAAATTCACTAGAAACATAATCATTGGATATAAAATTCAATTGCAATTAACTTCATTACCATAATCAATCATAAAATAGAATTAAAAACACACATGTAAGTTTCAATTGATGACTTAGTATTCATCATCCAAATCATAATGTAATGTTCATCAAACTACTAAAGTGATAAAACCACAACATAGAGTATCAGTAAAATCCATAACATCAAAATATAATCATAAAATATGTCCATCTCATATGCAGAACTGAATGGCTATGATAGGCTAAGGGTGAGGCCTCACACACTAACTTGCTTGGTCACCACTAACTTGCTCAGTCAACACCAACTTTCTTGGTTAAAAATAACTTGCTTGGTCACCACTAACTTGCTCAGTCAACACTAACTTACTCGGTCAACACTAACTTGCTCGGTCAACACTAACTTGCTTGGTTAACCAATTGCTAGAAACTACAAAAAATGACTGTCAACTCTGACTTGCAAGTAAAACTGGGCATTATAGGGGCTGTGCATGCCAAATCTAGGCAAGACCCATTTTAGATCCCCTAGTTTCCATGCAAAAATGCCTCTTAGATTTAATTTACCAGCCACCTAAACCTACTCAAGATCTAAGAAAAGAAAATAGGTTCTTAGGACAAAGTGCAACCAAATGAAGGCAACTAGTAACTCCTAGGGTTTAGAAGTTCCTAGAGGACCCTAAGACATATGAGAGAGAGTCACAAGGATCTTAGGAAGTTCTTACACTTCATCCAATGCCAAAATGACAACCAACAAACTCCTAATTGATCATATATTCCTGTGATCATAGTAATGCATTTATAAACATTCAAATCCCAATTATTCCATTGCGCAAACAATAATAGCTCAATCCAAATCTAATTTTTTTGTTCTACATTCATCCAACTAGAAAATAACAAAGTAACATCCACACACATAGGGAATATACACTTATTTATGCAACACTATAGCAATATTATCCTCTCTCCCACGGTTAATTTACAATAATGTAGACATAATGCAATGACATAACCATTCACTAACTTGCAGATCCACATAAGAAGATGAGTAGATGAACATAATAGCACTCAAACAAGGAAACACTCAAATGGAGGATCATCTCTCAGGATAGATCCTACCTGGTGTCCTATGGAGATACCATTGATGAAGGTGGGTCCAACTGTCTCAGCCTTCCTCAAGCACTTCTCTAGACTCCTTCCCAAAATGAAGATACAAGAAATCTCCAGCCAAATAAGATCTCAAGATGATACCCTAAAACTATAATAAATCTACTTGATGAATCATTCTAGCCAACTCCCAACTCCCTTCTCACATGGATTCTTCCTGTATATAAACTAAGGGAGTAGTTGCACGGGAAAAAGAACTGAAGCAACTATCCAACCAAAAGTTGGTTAATAGTTTAGGCTTAATATATTATTAATAAAAGCTATTCTCAGGAAGGGAGATTAGAAACTAATATATTAATATATTACCAATAATGTAATTTATGCCTCCTTTATTTAAGGAAAGCATTAGTAAATATGACCTCTAACACATTTACTATTACCTTAGTTACCTAGGCTATAGTAAAGAGGATTATCATTTATTTATTTAATTTCTATTCCATATAGATAGTATTATTAATTATCTTTTATTACAATAATTTATTATCCACAAACAAATAAATAGATATATGAACATAATTAAATGTAATAATTCATGTTTCACAAATAATTATAAATATATGTATCCATATGCATACATGTGCACCTATATGCATATGTGTACATATACCATCATATGTATCATAAAACAAGCACATTATTATTATTAATATCTCAATCATATTATTATCAACATATTACTACCATTAATATTATAAACACATTATTTAATCAAATACTAAATCATACTTTTATATGGTACAACAATGATATATATACATGGTAACTACCAACACAAGATAGAAGATAAATTATACTTAATTAAAGCCAACATAAACAAAATCTCATGTTCCATAAATGCAAGAAACAAGCAACACACTCCACATAATCTAACAGCTAAGACCACACAATAATTCACCATCAGCACAATGACTAACTTAGAAGCTCCCCACCTAAGGGACACAAAAAGGTCAGAGGTAGGATTCCCTCCTATCGAACCTTGGTATTATCTCCATAAAAAAAACAATGATCGAGGATTTTGAGGGCTCGCTCAGACCTATGGGACCAGGTGGAGACGATGCCTAGTACCTACAAGCCTGCATCATAGATAAGAGATACATGTGCATAGATACATACAATGAGGCATTTGCAAATAGATGACCAAGATTGATACATCGTGTGGACCTCAACTAAGTGAGTAACTATGACTTCATCTTGAGTCATGAAAATAGATCAATCACATATACATAAAGCATGAGGCATCACACACACACACACACACACACACACATATATATATAAATAATGGTTAGCTTCCAAATCCTTGGGTTAGATCTTTAAATCTTCATAAGCATATCATCATCATAAACATAAATGTGAATACATAGCTCTAATCATCATAATGAAAAATATCCAAATCAAAGAGTTAAAGTATAATCATCAGAGAGAGTGTTACACTTTGTCTCTAATAATATTTTGTAAAGGTAGCATTATGAAACTTACATAGTTCAATATCTTGTTCTTTGTCTAGTTTTGAAAAAGTTGATTGTGAGCCCATAGTACAATTGCCTCACAAGAATAACACATAGCATGAATGCTACAAGCTCCTTGTTCTTCTTTGTACTCTTTCTCAATTACACTAGTGATTCCCATACTATAGAAAGGAAAATTCAAGCATTGTCAGTATTTAAATTTTAGAGTATGATTGATATTCAACATATTGAGATTGAAACATTTATCATGTAGACAATTATTATTGAATTGATCTAAAGAGAGTGAAAATTTTGACCTGACATCATGGGCACCGTTAAATGAACAAATGCCAATTTCAGATCATATTTTTTGAGGCTCTACCTGCAAAGAATTAAAATAATTTAAGAACCAAATTAAGTACATTGTACATAAATACACATTGAACATATGTGCATTATATATAAATATATTTGAAATGGATTGACATTTTAAAATATGGAAAATTGAAATGAGAAAACCCAGTCCATCTATACCATGCTACAAAATTTGGCACCAAACAACATAATATGGATGAACTAGAAGTAACCAAACCTGTGCTATCAAAAGCTCCAATGTAATGTCTCCATACTAAGATGCCATGGTTTTGCATTCTTTGCTAGAAATGCCTTCTACTCCAATGGCATGGTTGATTTCTGCCACAATAGCCTATGTTTGTAATGGCAACCAATCAATCAAAAGAAATGTATAGCCTAAAAAATGAATATTCATTATAGTGTTCATGTTTCAGCATAAGTGAATCTACTTAAGACAAATTATTTTAAGTTCTTATGTAGGGATTACTAAAATATAATTACCTATTCCACTTGGAAAAATTTAGACAAAATGATTGCTACTTGACTAGTTTCATTATGAAAAGGCAATACATATATGGTGGCACCTACGAACTTAGAAGGTGTAATGCCCAAAAGTTCGGGCCAAAACACAACCAACAAATTTTATTTTTTTAAAAAGGTTATAAGTTCCACGTTCGCGATGCGGGACAAAAGTGCTAAAGACGAAGTTCCAAAGCGACAAGAGATCAAACCTCAACAAGTTGTTTACCGAAGGATGCTAGATGAAATTCAATATACTCAAAGTTCGTTAATCAACTTGACGATCAATTTTGTCAAATGTTAATCTATTAGTCCTTTAGATTATCTAAGAGGAATAGAATGTTTATTGATAATGTTATTCTTTAGATAGGTTAACCATTTTCCAATTATGCTCATATCGAGACCAATTTGATTGTGATGGTAAGATTGCCATCTTATGATTATATTGAATACAAATTTAAGTTGATGTTTTCATCAATATCCATTTTCAAATGTATAAATACTAATTCAATTTATAATTACAACATACCATTAAATCAATGTACTTTTTAACCAATTAATAAATTCAAAGATAACATTAGTTAATGATAAATATAATCAAAATTTATAAATCAATATTATTAATTAATAATTATAATATATTAATTAATTAATATAATTATTAATTAATTAATATACTATAATTTATTAATTAATATTATGTGCATGCTAAGAATAGAACATGACATCAAAATAAATAACAAAAATATCTACTAACAAACATAGACAAAGATAATAACCATCTATAATTAATAACATACCTTAATTAAAACATTCAAAAGCATAATAATAACTAGCTATCTAATGACAAGACATAATATCAAATTATCTTATTTAAATAACTTCCTAATCAAACTTAATTAACTACTAACCCAAAGCAATAATCTAAACATCCTACTAACATTACTAACCTATTAACCTGCTATAACATCCTATCTCATTTCCTACCCTACCACATGGCCTAAGGAAAAGGTCATAATCAAATCATGCGCCATTTTAGGGGAGGAGATAAAAAGTCTCCAAAATCAGCGCATGAGAAGGAGAATTAAATGGAGCTAGCATTAAGTTATGACAGGTCTTAAATTACATGGGACCCACAAAACTTCTTCCTAGACACTAAGGCCATCCTCCAAGGAAAAACATGCGCCATTTTCCATGAGAGAAGGTAAATGCAATAAAGTGATTGTGTCAGAAGTCATGCGCCATTTTTCATGGGGAGAGATAAGTGCATTGAAAGTAATGCCTTCTTAAATAATATTTGCCAAGTGGGGTTTCTTCAACATGTGCACCCATGATGAGGGGACAGTCTAAGTACATTCCCTTATCCAATAGAAGGGTTTTAAATACAACAAAGACTAGACCCCCAAAGCATGCGCCAATAAAAGGAATAGAATTAAATAGGGTATGGGGTAGTGATGTTTTAGTATATATTTTAATTGATTTATAAGGTGAGGTGGCAAGGTTTATTATTTTTAATTGACTGTGGTATGGATTTTGTATGGGATTTTTATCCCATAGAAAATCCAGAGAGCATTTTGCTCTCTTAAAATCTGGAGAGTGTTATTTTTCTTGCACCATTTTTACATCTTGCAAACTATGAGTAGTATATCTTAATCATTTAATTAGTCTCCTTAATGCATAAGGAAGTATATTGTCTTAAGATTGATAGAGTATCAACAAGGGTTAAATATAGTTTGATTGCAAATCAATTGAGATATCAACATATAAATTAATTTGTTCATTCCTTCATAGATGTTTCATTACAATTGATAGGTCTAAAAGAGTGATATGAATCAAATGGAGATTATTTTCAATGATCATGACATTTAAATCATCATATATGAATCTGCAATATTCCTACTTCAACCAAAATATGAAATCTTATTGAAATTGATACAATATCTATTTTATCAATATTGAGAACTCATTGCAAAAAGGAGAGTAATTTCAACTTTATCCTTTATCTATTCTATCAACTTTGATTTTCATTTCACAAGAAGGAATAACTTCATTATCTCAAGAAGTAGAATACATTGGATATGGAAGAAATGATCCATCATTTTCAATATAGTCATCTCCTCAACTAAAATACATATTCTTTGTGATAAAGAAGTATTCACATTTACAACTAATTAATCCAAACTGGTGTAGATACTCAATGAGAGTTCAAGATGGAATAACAAAACTCATCTTCATTACTAATCTCTTACAACTTCACAATAGCCAAAAGGCATACAAACAACATTACAAAATACAACAAGAAGATGATCTTCAACAAGGATCAACAATACCACATCATAGGATAATTCCAGACCAAGAGAGTGGACTTTTTCAAGCATCATCCACATGAGTCTTGACATCCAAACCTGCAAATAAAAAGAAATGGAGAACCATGGGTGCTCACCACCCAACCTAGGCCTCTTATGAGACCACCCCCGAGCTTGGAGAACCAAGGCTAAACGGGTATGCAACAAGATCAACAAGATGCTCACAAACAATATACACAAATGCACATACGACAAATTACTCCCTTCCAAGGTTACACAAATGAGTCTTACAAGCTCATTGAGAGGGTGGAGGTGGGCTTTTCCAAGGGGAGAATGCCATTACAAACAAATTTTCTCACCATGAGTATTCAAATGCCTCTTCAAGGCTACATATCCAAATGCCTCTTCAAGGCTACATATCCATGCATATCCAAATGCCTCTTCATACACATACTTTGCTTAACATCCTCTTCAAAATACAAGAATGCAATGGCTTCCATGGTGCCCATACACCATGGACTTATCCCTCTTCTCCAAGAGAAGAGACTCTCACCTCATGGAGAGCCCAACTAACCCCTCCACCCATAGGCCACTTCTTCCCTTCCCAAAGGGTGAGTAATGCCTCACACCCATAAACAAGAACTCCCTCAATCAAGCAAAAAGAACAAGATCAAACCATGAAATCAAACCCAAAATCCCTCCATTACAACACATTGTCACAACAGGAACCAAGATTCATATGCATGAGAAAGAAAAATATAAGTTAATCTAAAGATCAAGTAGAAAGGCTTCCATGAGAAGAGTAACCAACCTCCATAAGTGTGATGGAAATGAAAATTTGAGAAGAGCTTATCCACTATCCTTCCTCAATCCAAACCCTAATGTCTCCAAATGTGGAGAGTGGGTGAACACCCACTAAATCTCCTAAGGGCCTCTAAAAAGACCTCCAAATCTCTACCCACCCACCATCCATAAATGCAGACTTGACTCTATGGCCTTGTTGTCTTCCCTTGTCTCCTCATGATAAATGCATGATTGAAAGAAAAGGTGGAGTTGGGTAAAGATCATGACTTATCCAATTTCGAAGTTGAGGGAAAATGGGTCATAAAATAGGTTACCAAGGTCACTAGGGAATTATAGACATGCTCAAAACCTTCCTAACCCATAACCCTATCCATTAGATACTTAAATTATGCCAAAAATGACCCTTAGAACCCCTTATTGGCCTCTAGAAGTGACTAGAACAAGGATGAATTAAAACAAGCACATAACAAGTGTCAAATGACACTAACGATTACACATTACATATCCAAGGTCATGTCCTGGATGACAACAAGAAATTAACTAATAACACACATGCAAAAATCCACATTTACAAGGAGTTCACATTACAACGAGGCTTTTAATCCCATATCAGATTAAGCTTTGGCTTACTCAATTCACATATGTTTAACCTTGGTTCTCCGATTAATTCCATGGTTCTCTTACCTGCACACTCCTCAATGCAGCATCAATAATTCAAGGAAGAAAAACCAGTACGAATAAACATATAAGATATAACATCTTCAATTTAATCAAAATTCAATTGCTTAGTTTCAATTTCATAATTCAATTGCATCTCTAATGCCTACTAATCTTGTAATTCAATTGAAATCATGATCATCAATAATCTAACATCATCAGAAGGTAATCATCAATTACTCATAACATGAATGCAGCGAAGATGTCTAACATGATATTCATTTGCAACATAGAATTCGATTGCATTCTTACAATCGCTTTCTCATAATTCATGATTCAATGCATACATCTAATCACTTTCATATAGTGCATAATTTAATTGCATATAATTTTATACACATAAGTTATAATTTCTACTACGTACTCAAAGTCACATAAAGTACAATGCCCACATATAGATCATAATCCAAATTCAAGCTTGCAAACATATAGAATACATTCATTATTTCAATTCAATTCAATCTACATAATTTGATTGCATAACTTCATAGTACTCCTAATCTCAAAGATTCTCAATTTTCCTTAGCATGATATTTAAGATAAATCGATGGTTCAACATCGGTAAGGGGGTAACCATAACAATCAGGTCCTATAAAATTCTTATCACAAGTATGATTAAATTTCCTAATCTAGGAAAACAAAATGCAGAATAATCCTATTAGTCTAGGATCTAACAAATCCTTGTTCAGGGTTCTAAGAATATCACCAAAATGCCAGTATGGTATAACCATATAATACATCATCCAAACATTACTCATCCTCCTCGTAGGAGTTACTAGAATCATCACATCAACTTATTAATTTAATCCAAGATAAACTTAAGACTTAACACATACTAATTTGGCATTTACATCTCGACTTCTTGAAACTAATCCTTTCGACAAAAGTACTCAAAGGAGCCTTAATAGTCTAGCTTAACATATGATCTGTAGGGTAACATACTGCATCCAAGATTCACTTACATAATTAATAACCTAGAGATATCACCTCTGTCATAGTGACACTTAGTTGATAGGTACTGATATGAAGGTATAATTCCATTAAGGATTTACCATTCATCCAGATACTACAACACCCCTTAATCTTCCGTCATCGAAGTGTCGAGGAAAAGGTGGAAACAGGTTGGGCCTTACAGAAGGAATTTGATAAACATGAGATAATAACACAATCCGTATAAACTAGCTTCTAGTTTAACCAGGTTTGAATATTTGCAACAAGTTATGACAAAATTATCACAATCTCTAGTTTATTAAATCTATTAATTTGGACCCTGACCCAAGGGATATAAATTTTGGTTAAAATGAAAATCAGTAGTCTTTATTCAATAAACTATTAACTGGGTAAAGAAGTTGAATCTTAATTTGAACACTCTTCTATTTGAGGAAACAACATAATAATTCCATTTTACACAAAATACAATGATGGGAGCTCATCAAATTGGTACAAAATTTTGCACAAAGACTTGTTACTATATGAAAGAAAAATGATAGAAATGACACTAATTATTACTCTACACTAAAAAGAATGCCTTAGTTCTAGTAATCTAGTAAATGAGAAGAAAACCAATGTTCCAAAAAATTAAATGAAGAACCCATGGATCCAACATGAAGAAAAAATGGACATGATCACGTCATGTCTATCCACTCTATCCACTTAGTTCTATCCTTCCTTATCAACTAATATATGCAAATGGTTGTAGTAGAAATTTAATGAGAGTCCTAAATTACAATAGTTTTGATCACTACTAGTATAAGATAAAAGACTATACCCATTGCCTCATGAAGTATTTGTTATTCTAACTAGTTTGTTCTGTTTGCTGCCGAGTATTCTCGTAGCTTGTGGAATGCTTATACCCATGCAAGCATTGTTGTAAGTTTTTCAAGAATAAATGATTGCATGGGAAAAGAGTCCTACAGTATATGAGAATACAATATCATTATTTTTGTACATGCTTGTCACGCCCCTATCCGTTTCTGACTTGGTTTCTGATTTTGCATCTTTATTTAGTTCTTCTAGGGTAGATTTATGTCTTGGTTCAGATTTGTTATGTTCAGACTCTTTTGGTTGTGAGTGGATTATAGCTTTGTTTTAACTTCAATTTATATCTTAGACAGATTATGGATATTTAGCTTGACAATTAATTGTTAATCTTTGGTTAGACTATGACATTGGATCTATTGGATTTAATTAAATAACTGCAAATACTGTCTTTTCTGAATTATCGGTTTCTCTATTGACTTTGGTACTTGGAAATTTGTGTTACATAGGAGGAAGGATGAGGAATTCCTATTCTGCAACTAAGTTTTCATTAATGAGAATTTCAATGTTATATTGGTCTGTTATTGTGAAAGGAAAATATGGTTAATTTTATGATTAATGTTAGTGTATAAATGATTTTATTATGTTAGTGTTGATTGTTAAGTGGAAATTGAAATTTAAAAGAATATAAATAAGTTTAAATGTTAGAATGAGTTAGTAGTAAGTTATGTGTTAAGTTAGAAGGGGGTTAGTAATATCCTAACACTATGTATTATGGTTAACAAGCTAAGGTTAGTAAATTGTTTAACTTTGGCTATGGCTTTGAAATACTCCCTATGGTTTCATGAACTATGATTTAATGGGGCTATGTCATATTAAACTCACTGTGTTAAGATATTTGTTTTGCCTTGTTTCGAATGTGCATTGGGATTTGGTTGTCATATGCATATGCGATTTTATTCTAAGCATGTGTTATTGGGAGTTCTCGGTAAGTATGTGTACTGTGGTGACAACTGTCACTGTGTTTAGTGAAGGTGGTAGTGAAAGATAAGTTTGAAATTTAATGCAGCTACGGTATGCATATTGGCATTGAATGACTTCAATTCGCTGTCGGTCATTTGCATTGGCAAGATTTTTCTTGGTTGAGGTAATGGGTTTGATGCCTGGAAAGGTTGCAAAAATGGGGTCATTCTGTTTAGATTAGAGAGGAAAATGGTTGTATAGTTGTGCATTAATAATGGGATTCTCCATTTTGCATTTCACGGTTCTATTTCTAGTTTTCGAGCTATCATTTGGAAGCACTATTCGGTTTTTGGTGCTTATGAAACGAGCTCTATCATGGGGTGCTCGGTTTCATTGCTTGGTTCTTGGACATTTTCGGTGGGTTTAGCATTGCTAAGAAAGGGTTTGGATTTAGTGTAGCTCACCAGTTGGGAGCGAGGTCTTTGGTTTCAACTTCAGGTTTCAGAACACCCCCACTCTGTAATAAAGGCAGGGGCATTCTCTAACTCAACTCTTGCTTTCTTTATGAATCTGGTTTATGAAATTTCATTAAAAATGATTTCTACTTGGATTATGCATTATGATAGGAATGTTTCTTGTTTGCTGTAGAAATGTCTTTCGAATTGTATGGTATTGCACATTTTAGTGTTTATGTTCGTTGTTTGAAATTTGGGGATTGCAATTGTGTGTTTTCGGTTCAGTAATTTAGAAACATGTTTCGGGGTTGTCAAATTTATGATACTGTTATTATAGGAATATGGAAGTGTAGGGTTTCTTGAGTTTGGGAGTTTGTTGTATTTCACTATTCCATGATTGTTGTCGTGGCTTTGGTCACGGGAACTACAGTGTAGTGTGCAAGGAAGTAACATTGGAGAGTTAAGACTGTGAAGCTTTTGTATCTCTACTATTAGTTTTACCGAGTCTTTGGTATGTTATTTTGTGTTCGGGAATAGTTTGTGCTAGTATTAGTATTTGGTCTTGTCGCCAGGAAATTGGGTTTTGAGACTTCTAGTTATTGTGGGTTCTCTATTTTGTATAGATATCAGGTTATGTGGATTCCTAGGTTAGAATTGGTGAGTAACCATAGTGAGAAGATTTTTGTCAATCTTGGAACATTATGTGATTTTGTATCCTGTATCCGAATTCATAATTTCTAAGTTGATTGTTCATTTTGGTTGAGTAATCACAATAAATGTTTATTTTGATGCCCACTGATTGAATGTTGTAGTCGACTTACCTATCTTTGCTGAGCTTTGGTATAGCAAAACTTTGTTTATTGTGGTTGGAGGTTTTTAGAGTGCTTTTCTCTGTCTAGTAGCCTGTGGTTTTGGTTTTGAGAGTTGAGCTTTGGTTATCATGAATTCTAAGTTGATGTTAGTAGTGTATCAGACTCAATGTTAGTTATTCTTATAGCAGTTGGCAGTGTTATGCTGCAGGGAGAGGTGGATGAGATTTCGGGCATATATCCTACAGTTGTTTGTTTAGAAGAGATGTTGGGTTTGTTGGTAAGTTTTCCTTAAGAATCGTGTACTATTAAATGGTCGTGCTGTAGAAAATATAGAATATAGCTTTTGTTTCTTAGTATTTTTGTATTCTCGGTAATGGTGGGGTCTATAGTGAAAACCTCTGCAGACACTGTTTACTTTTGTAGATTTGGTTATGGTGTTGGTCTGTAGGCTATTGATGGCTTCTGTAGCAGTTGGTTTGTCTATCTGTGGAAAGGGTTATGAGGATAAGAATGTAGGCCGATTTGGATTCTTATGATTGTCTAGTTTGTCGACTTAATAAATTCTATGTGAATTGGAACACAGTGTCATTGGTGTAACAACAGTAATGGTAGTTCATGTTTTGAATGAGTTATTTGATTTTATGTATTTCTAATAGAATTTTAATTATGATGTAGTGCTCTGAATTCTTTATAATTACAAGGGTACATAAATATATATATATATATATATATATAGGAACATATGTATATATATGTATATATACATACCGTGAGTGTATATACATATGTATATATATGTGTGTATGCCTATAAGTATGTACATACATATATATATATATAATTGTAGGAACGTATATGTATATATGTATATACATGTACCATGAGTGTATATACATATGTATATATATGTGTGTACACCTACAAGTATGTACATAGGTCACTTTGTAACAGAGATGACAGAACTGTTGCAAGTGCATTTTTTTATAAGGGTGGTAAATATGTAGATGATGTGTATTTCTGCATTATACATTAGTATATGAAATTGATTGTTAACTCTTCATGGATTTACTAATAACTCTGTTGGCTAGAATGTGACAGAAAAATAGAATTGATGTTTAAGTATTAATTGTATTAAATAGTTGACAATGAAATTGGATGTTTCAATTATCAGTTATAATATTGCAAAAATGTTAGGAATTGGATATTATTATTATTGTTTGAGTTACTAAGGATAGTATTGGAAATTTCCCTTAAGTTATTCTTTTAGTTGATGAAAAGAGGATGCTTTGCTGTGGTTATTTTGGAAAGAGGTTTCATGGATTTATCTAGAAATTTTAAATGGTTGTTTCAGTATTAAGGATTTCTGTTGCTAAGTAAACATTAATAGTTGGATTTGGTAATTCAGATTTTTACTATGGTTTAGCTATTTTTGGTAGTATGAAGTGTTTTGAGATAATGCAAGTGTGATCCTGAGTATGTGAAGCTGACTTTTGTCTAGAGCCTTAAGGCGAAAGAATATCTGTCAGTTAATTACTAAGTGATAATTTAATAATTCATGGGCTATGGGTTTCATTTAAAAAGATAAAATATGTTTCCCTGATTACTTGCACATGTTGGTGAAGTAAGGGAATGGTTTTACCTTATTGCTTGTAGAGAATAAGGCTGACATAATGAATTCTTCGAGTTTCCTATATGGTTACTGATCATTGATTCTATTGTAAATACCCAAAGCTAGTGGATCATCACCTTGTCATTTTCTTTGCGAGTTTATTTCTGTTGAAAATGAAATGAAGTACTTGTGTATTTCTGTTGAATAGAAATGAAATGCTTCCTATCAATGATGAAATTTGTCTGTTCTTATATGTATGGATTAGTTTTATTTTGTTAAGGTTCTAACCTATATGTTGCAGATGCTTTGGAGGTATTCCATCATCTGAGTCTTTTTGACTAAGCCCTATTTGTTTGTGGTTGTTTTCTATTTTGGCGTTTTCAAGATTCTAGATGAGGAAAACTATGTTTTTGGGGGAATGGTTAGCTGGTGTAAAGATTTATGGAAAATAGATTATTACCTGGTTACTTGTTATCAGAACAGTGCTTAGGATATCTAAGGACAATTAGATGCATTCTAGAACTTTAGTATTTATGTATTAAATGTTGAGTATATTGATATACTCTCATGTAATTGATTACCTTGGATATTTTAATAACTGATTATGTCAGTTGAATTGTAGTTCGGTGCTGATTGTATCTTGTTTTTTAAAAAAAAATTTGTTGTGCTTTTCTGGTTAATTCATCTAGTTCACTTTTAGTGTCATTTATTTAGTTTAATCTTTTGGGGTGTTACATTGGTATCAGTGCCCAGGTTTGAACACTAGGGGCTCAGGGTTTAAAAAAGGGGTTATATCTCTTTGTTTTCGTTAATGACTTTCTTTCTCTTTTATTATTTAAGGTCTTGAGCGTGCCTCCTGTCACAAGAGGTGCCCATGGGCACTGTGATCCAGTTGATGTTGGATTTGGTAGAGGTAGGGGTAGACATCCAGGACATGGCTGTGGTAGAGGGCAAGATCACCTAAGTGGGCTTGGAGTTGATCAAGGTGATCAGAGAGAACCTGAGGCTAAAGTTCTCCAATGGATACTTGATAGACTTGATGATATAGAAGCTAGGAACAATGTTCTCGATGGGGGAGAAAATGCTAATGTGGTTCAAGTTCCTAATGCAAACCTAGCTGTTACTGAGAATCCTATTGCAAGGGCTCAGTTGAAGGACCTTTCTGAGTTCAAAGGACCTATCTTTTTTGGAACTGAGGAAGGTACCACTGCTGAAGCATGGCTGCTAAACATCGAAAGATGTTTTATACTCCATGATTATCAGAGTAATGTTAGAGTTCACTAGACTATTATGCAGCTCAGATCCTTTACTTCCATATGGTGGAACATGGAACTTGAGCATATTGGAGTCAACATCTCACAAGTCACTTGGGAATTGTTCGTTGAAAGGTTTCATGAGAGGTTCATGTCTGAATACTAGCAGCAGGCCAGATCTGAGGAATTTTTCAATATCTCTCAAGGTAATGCTACGGTGGATATGTATGAGAGGAGATTCTTTGAGTTGAAGAAGTACTCCGGTTGGGCTGAACATGAAAAGCCATTAGTATAACATTTTATTAGGGGATTAAATCCCAAAATTGGAGAAGAAGTGCATACTTTCAAGCCTAAAACTATTCAAGAAGCCTCTAATCAAGCTAAATTGACTGAGATGAAGTCAGGTTTCAGTGGAGGTGCGATCAAGAGTGCAGTGAATCCTCTTGTTCAAAATAGTAGCAAGAACCAGAGATTTCCTCAAGGCAATTCAAAGGTAGCATCAGGTGGTTCTAGTGGCAAGTTCATGAAAAGGAAGTTTAGAAAGTTCTCTAAGTCTTACAAGATTTTCAAAGTACCTAAGGAGCCCAAATCCTTTTTGTCTTCACAAAGTGGATAGCAGAGCAATGTATCTCCTCCAGCAAATTCAATGCAGCAAAAGAGTATCAAGAGAGGGGCAAAATGTTACCACTGTGGGTAGTTGGGTCATTTTCAGTGGAATTGTCCCCTTCATGGTAACAACCAAGGCAGATCTAGGGTAGCAGGTTCTAAGGCCACTGTAGGTGATTCTAGAAGGAACCACCATATTTTTTCTACCATAGATCAAAGGCAGGCTGATCATTAGAATACCATAATCGAAACAAAAGGTAATTGCCAAGGTAAGAAAATTTCCATTTTGTTCGATTCTGGGGCCACCGACTCATTTATTTCTTCAAATTTGGTTAAGCAATGTGGTATTCCTGTTAATAAAGCTGAGTGGGCATGGCAAGTTGAGTTGGCATTGGGATCTAAGGTGGAAACAGGGTTAGTGGTTGTAGATTGTAAGATTTGACTTAAGGCTTTTACTACTTCAGTTAGCCTTAGAGTTATTCCTTTGGGTTCGTATGATGTTATTTTAGGAATGGATTGGCTGGACCAGCATTCAACTATCATTGATTATAGAGAAAAGATCATCAGATGTATTGATGATTTTGGAACAGCCAAGTACATTTTAGGTATTAAGAGACCTATTTCAGTTAGAACCATTTCTACCAAACAACTCAAGAAGTGCTTGCGTATGGGATGAAAACTATTTGCTATTTCTATCAATGATTTTGATGAACCAGTTTCTTCTAGTACCAACTTAAATCATCTAGTTTTGAAGGAGTTTTCAGATATCTTTGTTACCGAGATTCTGGGAATCCCTCCTAAAAGAGAAATTGATTTCAGGATTGATCTTTTGCCTGGTACTAAGCCTATTTCTAAGACTCCTTACCGTATGACCACTCAAGAGTTAGTGGAACTGAAGGTTCAACTTGAGGAATTGCTTGAGAAAGGGCTCATAAGACCTAGTGTCTCACCTTGGGGAGCACTTGTCATCTTCGTCAAAAAGAAGGATGGTTCATTAAGGCTGTGCATAGACTTCAGACAATTGAATAAAGTGACCATCAGGAATAGATATCCTTTGCCTCACATCGATGACTTGTTTGATCAAGTGAAGGGTGCTAAGGTGTTTTCCAAAATTGATCTCAAATCTGGATACCATCAACTAAGGATTCAAGAAGCTAATATCCACAAGACAACTTTTCATACCAAATATGGGCATTATGAATTCACAGTAGTACCTTTTGGACTAACAAATGCACCATCAGTTTTGATGAGCCTAATGCATGGTGTATTCAGGACTTTCCTTGACAAGTTTGTCATGGTGTTTCTAGATGACATCCTTGTGTATTCGGATTCCTTTGAAGAGCATGAGCAACATTTGAGACTAGTTTTTGAATGTCTTCGCAGGAACCAGCTTTTTGCCAATCTTGAGAAGTGTGAGTTTTTCAAAACTGACATTTGCTATCTTGGTCATATTATCATAGGAGAGGGTATAGTTGTGGATCCGGCCAAGATTAGGGCAATTGTTGAGTGGCCAATGCCTACCAATGTCTCAGAAGTGCGAAGCTTCATGGGATTAGCTAGCTACTATAGAAGATTTGTATCTAATTTCTCTCAAATAGCTCATCCCATCACATCACTTCAGAGAAAGGGAAAGCAATTCATTTGGATAGAGGAGTGCGAAGCAGCATTTTAGCATCTCAAGGAATGCTTAACTAGTGCTCCAGTGTTAGCAGTACCTGATCCATCTAAGGCATTTTTTGTTTGTACGGATGCTTCATTGGATGGAATAGGAGTAGTGTTGATGCAGGATGGTAGAGTCATTGCTTACGAATCCAGGAAATTAAAGGATCATGAAGTCAACTATCCTATGCATGATTTGGAGCTTCCAGCTGTAATGCATGCATTGACCAAATGGAGACATTTCTTACTGGGTCAACATTTTGAGTTGCATACAGATCATAGAAGTCTTCAGTATTTATTCACACAACCCAATCTTAATGCTCATCAGCGTAGATGGATGGATTTTTTGTGTGAATACGACTTTGAAGTGAAGTATGTGCAGGGTAAGGAAAACAAAGTGGTGGATGCACTTAGTAGAAGACGTCACAAACTTTATTCATTAACCCTCACAGTGGATCTTAAGGATAGAATACTTTAGAACTTGTCTTCAGATCCTTGGTTCTTAGATGTCAAAGCAGTGATTGACAGTGGCAGTCTGTTAGAGGGTCACTTTGAGGGCTACTCTATCAGCATTGATGGACTCATGAGGTACCAAGGTAGTGTTTATGTGCCAAAGAATGGGGATCTTCAGGATCTAGTTATGATTGAAGCACATAAGGCACCATATTCAGTGCACCCTAGTGTGAAGAAGATGCATGCCGATCTCAGATAGTACTATTACTAGCCAGGCATGAAGAGGGATATTGCAGACTTTGTGGCTAGGTATTTGGAATGTCAGAGAGTGAAGGCGGAGCATCAACATCCAGTGGGTTTATTGTAGTCTCACAGTGTACCAAAATGGAAATGGGATACTATATCCATTGACTTCATAGTGGGGTTACCACTTACAGCTAGGAATCATGATGTAATCATGGTTGTAGTCGATCGGTTAACTAAAGTTGCCCATTTCATTCCAGTAAGGTCTTCTTACAATGCTGCATATATAGCATGGATATACATGGAGCAAGTTGTCCGGTTACATTGAATTCCTAAGAAGATCATATCTAATAGGGATTTAGTCTTTACATCTTCACTTTGGAGGTCTATGCAGCGAGAATTGGGTACTCAGCTAAATTTTAGTTTAGCATATCATCCCGAGACTGACAGACAGACTGAGCGTGTCAACCAGATATTAGAAGACATGCTTAGGATGTACGTTATGGATAGACAGAGTAAGTGGGAGGAGTATCTTCACCTTGTTGAGTTTGCATACAATAATGGTTATCATAGCTCTATTGGTATGGCTCCTTTTCAGGCTCTGTATGGGAGACCATGTAGAACACCCTTGAGCTGGGATAATCTTGAGGATAGAATTATTCTAGGTCCTGAGATGCTTCAAGACTTGGAGCAATAGGTAAAACATGTCAGAGAGCATCTTTCTACAGCACAAGAGAGGCAGAAGAAGTATGCTGATCAACATAGGATTGAGCGTTAGTTTGAGGTTGGGGACAAGGTATTTCTTCGAGTTAGGCCTCGAAAGAGTCCTATTAGGTATGGTAAGGGATCTAAACTGTCTCCATGATTTGTGGGACCATTTCAAATCTTGGAACATGTTGGTCCAGTTTCTTACAGACTTGCCTTGCCTCCCAGTCTTTCATGAATCCATGATGTATTCCATGTTTCTGTGTTGAGGAAGTATATTCCTGACATTGCTCACATTCTGAATTGGAATGATTTATAGGTGGTAGATGGTCAACTGATGCTAGAACCAGTGAAGATTATCTAGCAAAGAGAACTAAACCTCAGAGGCTGCAAGGTCGAGCAGGTAAAAGTGTTATGGGATCTCAGTGATGATACATTTGTTACATGGGAAGAAGCAGGGATAATGAAAGCAGCACATCCTCACTTGTTTATAGGGTTCTAGGAGTAAGCCTAGTTTGGTGGGGGAGGGTGTCATGCCCCTATCTATTTCTGACTTGGTTTCTGATTCTGCATCTTTATTTAGTTCTTCTAGGGTGGATTTATGTCTTGGTTTGGATTTGTTATGTTCAGACTCTTTTGGTTGTGAGTGGATTATAGCTTTGTTTTAAGTTCAATTTATATCTTAGATAGATTATGGATATTTAGCTTGACAATTAATTGTTAATCTTTGGTTAGACTATGACATAGGATCTATTGGATTTAATTAAATAACTACAAATACTATCTTTTTTGAATTATCAGTTTCTCTGTTGACTTTGGTACTTGGAAATTTGTGTTACTTAGGAGGAAGGATGAGGAATTCCTATTCTGCAACTAAGTTTTCATTAATGAGAATTTCAATGTTATATTGATCTATTATTGTGAAAGGAAAATATGGTTAATTTTATGATTAATGTTAGTGTATAAATGATTTTATTATGTTAGTGTTGATTGTTAAGTGGAAATTGAAATTTAAAAGAATATAAATAAGTTTAAATGTTAGAATGAGTTAGTAGTAAGTTATGTGTTAAGTTAGAAGGGGGTTAGTAATATCCTAACACTCTATGTATTATGGTTAACAAGCTAAGGTTAGTAAATTGTTTAACTTTGGCTATGGCTTTGAAATACTCCCTATGGTTTTGTGAACTATGATTTAATGGGGCTATGTCATATTAAAATCACTGTGTTAAGATATTTGTTTTGCCTTTTTTTGAATGTGCATTGGGATTTGGTTGTCATATGCATATGCGATTTTATTCTAAGCATGTGTTATTGGGAGTTCTCGGTAAGTATGTGTACTATGGTGACAACTATCACTATGTTTAGTGAAGGTGGTAGTGAAAGATAAGTTTGAAATTTAATGCAGCTACGGTATGCATATTGGCATTGAATGAATTCAGTTCACTATCGGTCATTTGCATTGGCAAGGTTTTTCTCTGTTGAGGTAATGGGATTGATGCCTAGAAAGGTTGTAGAAATGGGGTCATTCTGTTTAGATTGGAGAGGAAAATGGTTGTATACTTGTGCATTAATAATGGGATTCTCCATTTTGCATTTCACGGTTCTATTTTTGGTTTTCGAGCTATCATTTGGAAGCACTATTCAGTTTTTGGTGCTTATGAAACGAGCTCTGTCACGGGGTGCTTAGTTTCATTGCTTGGTTCTTGGACATTTTCGGTGGGTTTAGCATTGCTAAGAAAGGGTTTGGATTTAGTGTAGCTCACCAGTTGGGAGGGAGGTCTTTGGTTTCAACTTCGAGTTTCAGAACACCCCCACTCTGTAATAAAGTTAGGGGCATTCTCTAACTCAACTCTTGCTTTCTTTATGAATCTGGTTTATGAAATTTCATTAAAAATGATTTCTACTTGGATTATGCATTATGATAGGAATTTTTCTTGTTTTCTATAGAAATGTCTTTCGAATTGTATGGTATTGCACATTGTAGTGTTTATGTTCACTATTTGAAATTTGGGGATTGCGGTTGTGTGTTTTTGGTTCAATAATTTAGAAACATGTTTTGGGGTTGTCAAATTTATGATACTATTATTATAGGAATATGGAAGTGTAGGGTTTCCTGTGTTTGGGAGTTTGTTGTATTTCACTGTTCTGTGATTGTTGTCATGGCTTCGGTCACAGGAACTACAGTGTAGTGTACAAGGAAGTAACATTGGAGAGTTAAGACTATGAAGCTTTCGTATCTCTACTATCAGTTTTACCGAGTCTTTGGTATGTTATTTTGTGTTCGGGAATAGTTTGTGCTAGTATTATTATTTGGTCTTGTCGCCAGGCAATTGGGTTTTGAGACTTCTGGTTATTGTGGGTTCTCTATTTTGTATAGATATCGGGTTCTATGGATTCCTAGGTTAGAATTGGTGAGTAACCATAGTGAGAAGATTTTTGTCAATCTTGGAACATTATGTGATTTTGTATCCTGTATCTGACTTCATAATTTCTAAGTTGATTGTTCATTTTGGTTGAGTAATCGCAGTAAATGTTTATTTTGATGCCCACTGATTGAATGTTGTAGTCAACTTACCTATCTTTGCCGAGCTTTGGTATATCGAAACTTTGTTTATCGTGGTTGGAGGTTTGTAGAGTGCTTTTCTCTATCTAGTAGCTTGTGGTTTTGGTTTCGAGAGTTGAGCTTTGGTTATCATGAAGTCTAAGTTGATGTTAGAAGTGTATCGGACTTAATGTTAGTTATTCTTATAGCAGTTGGCAGTGTTATGCTGCAAGGAGAGGTGGATGAGATTCCGAGCATATATCCTATAGTTGTTTGTTTAGAAGAAATGTTGGGTCTGTTGGTAAGTTTTCCTTAAGAATCATGTGCTATTAAATGGTCGTGCTATAGCAAATATAGAATATAGCTTTTATTTCTTAGTATTTTTGTATTCTCGGTAATGGTGGGGTCTATAGTGAAAACCTCTGCAGACACTGTTTACTTTCGTAGATTTGGTTATGGTGTTGGTCTGTAGGCTATTGATAGCTTTTGTAGTTGTTGGTTTGTCTGTCTGTGGAAAGGGTTGTGAGGATAAGAATATAGGCTGATTTGGATTCTTATGATTGTCTAGTTTGTCGACTTAATAAATTCTATGTGAATTGGAACACAATGTCATTGGTGTAACAACAGTAATGGCAGTTCATGTTTTGAATGAGTTATTTGATTTTATGTATTTCTGATAGAATTTTAATTATGATGTAGTGCTCTAAATTCTGTATAATTACAAGGGTACATAAATCTCTCTCTCTTTCTCTCTCTCTCTCTATATATATATATACTTATAGGAACGTATATATATATATGTATATATACATACCGTGAGTGTATATACATATGTATATATATGTGTGTATGCCTAGAAGTATGTACATATATATATATATATATATATATATATATATATATATATATATATATATATATATATATATATATATATATATATATATATATATATATATATATATATATATATATATATATATATATATATATATATATAAAATTGTAGGAACGTATATGTATATATGTATATACACGTACCGTGAGTGTATATACATATGTATATATATGTGTGTACGCCTACAAGTATGTACATAGGTCACTTTGTAACAGAGATGACAGAACTGTTGCAAGTGCATTTTTTTATAACGGTGGTAAATATGTAGATGATGTGTATTTCTGCATTATACATTAGTGTATGAAATTGATTGTTAACTCTTCATGGATTTACTAATAACTCTGTTGGCTAGAATTTGATAGAAAAATGGAATTGATGTTTAAGTATTAATTGTATTAAACAGTTGACAATAAAATTGGATGTTTCAATTATCAGTTATAATATTGCAAAAATGTTAGGAATTGGATATTATTATTATTGTTTGAGTTACTAAGGATAGTATTGGAAATTTCGCTTAAGTTATTCTTTCAGTTGATGAAAAGAGGATGCTTTGCTGTGGTTATTTTGGAAAGAGGTTTCATGGATTTATCTAGAAATTTTAAATGGTTGTTTCAGTATTAGGGATTTCTATTGCTAAGTAAACATTAATAGTTGGATTTGGTAATTCAGATTTTTTCTATGGTTTATCTATTTTTGGTAGTATGAAGTGTTTTGAGATAATGCAAGTGTGATCCTTAGTATGAGAAGCTGACTTTTGTTTAGAGCCTTAAGGCGAAAGAATATCTGTCAGTTAATTACTAAGTGATAATTTAATAATTCATGGGCTATGGGTTTCATTTAAAAAGATAAAATATGTTGCCCTGATTACTTGCACATGTTGGTGAAGTAAGGGAATGGTTTTACCTTATTGCTTGTAGAGAATAAGGCTGACATAATGAATTCTTTGAGTTTCCTATATGGTTACTGATCATTGATTCTTATGTAAATACCCAAAGCTAGTGGATCATCACCTTGTCATTTTCTTTGCGAGTTTATTTCTATTGAAAATGAAATGAAGTACTTGTGTATTTCTATTGAATAGAAATGAAATGCTTCCTGTCAATGATGAAATTTGTCTATTCTTATATGTATGGATTAGTTTTATTTTGTTAAGGTTCTAACCTATATGTTGCAGATGCTTTGGAGGTATTCCATCATCTTAGTCTTTTTGACTAAGCCCTGTTTGTTTGTGGTTGTTTTCTATTTTGGTGTTTTCAAGATTCTAGATGAGGAAAACTATGTTTTTGGGGGAATGGTTAGCTGGTGTAAAGATTTATGGAAAATAGATTATTACCTGGTTACTTGTTATTAGAACAGTGCTTAGGATATCTAAGGACAATTAGATGCATTCCAGAACTCTTAGTATTTATGTATTAAATGTTGAGTATATTGATATACTCTCATGTAATTGATTACCTTGGATATTTAAATAACTGATTATGTTAGTTGAATTGTAATTCGGTGCTGATTGTATCTTGTTTTTTTTAAAAAAAATTGTTTTTCTTTTCTGGTTAATTCATCTAGTTCACTTTTAGTGTCATTTATTTAGTTTAATCTTTTGGGGTGTTACAATGCTTGAATTATTTGCATGGTATTTTGAATGAAAATAGAAAGCACCATGCAAAACAACCCACGTATAAATCAGTTTCATTGATCATTGGTTTGAAGTATGAAGATAACTCCTCTATGTCAAAGTGAAAAACATTGTGTGAGACAAATCATAACATAGATATCCAACTAACCTTGGCCAGTGACCAATTATCATATGCAACAAGAGACAATATGAAAAATAAGAGAAAAGTGTAACCTCTTCCAAACAACAATTCAAGATAGTTGGCATTCAGCTGTATACAGACTGCACATAGTTCTTTGTAAATATAGAGAAAATGATATAAATATGTTTTGGTCTTTTACTTGGATATACTGAGTAGTAACTCTCATGTATGATTGAGGAGCATTGTTTCAATTTTTTTACATTTATATGAATCTATTTTAAAGTCTTTGTCTTGAGTTATAGATGACTATACTGATACAATGAGGATTCATGAATGAATTACTTGCACTCAATGAGGGTATAATGTTTTAAACACTCTATTCCACCACTATGTTTTGAGGAAAGAGTCCTTGATATATTTTAGGTATGTTTTACAATCATTTTTTAATAGGTTAAGGAATGGGAGAATGAATAAAATCCTCAACAGTGGTTTGTACTTTGAAAAGACACTAAAATAGATAATAATATTACTAGCACTATTAAAATTACTCCAAAATAGTGATGAAAAGAACATAATAAAAAACACTATTTAACATTTTTCTATTAGAATAATTGAGAGGGGGGGTGAATCAGTTAAATCATTTATCCTACAGTCCCAAATCTTAAGATGTAACTTTAAAAACAATTTCAACAAATTCTGTAGCTCGGTAATAAAAACTCTTAAACTATCTGTGCCTTTACCGATTACCAATTAATTAACTCACAGTAATTACTGATGAAATCAAATATATAGTATGTAAAGTATGAAAATAAAGAAATCATCATAGAAACACATAACATAATGTTTTAACGTGGAAATCTTGTTAAGGAAAAAACCACTTGGGACCGGTAACCCAAAATAATTTTCACTCTTCTGAAGTGAGCTCAGTGAAGAGCCAACCCTATTAAAGGTTACAAACACACTATTAGGTGTTACCTTGTTAGAGGATTTAAGACTAATAGTTATCATTCAACCATTATTCACTATGGGGTCGATAGGATAACAATGTACATTCATTGAATGACATAGGGGCATAACATAAGATGGTTAAATCCACTTGGTTAAGAGATTTTTTTGTATCAATGGTTAAACTTAAATAATGGTTGATCTGATTACAATACAACTCAATTTGCAGATGTTCAGATCTATTCTAAGCCCATAAAAATCCTCTGATCAATATATCAATTCACTTCCTTAACTTAATTTTACTCGGTAATAGCTCTCTGATACTTGGTACTGTTCTATAGTTTGGTTCTCCTTCAACCAGTCTAATCAGGCATGCATGAGACTGTAATCACGTGAAATCTCTACAATCTTCTTTCTTCTAGCATGTTTCAATAAACAAACTCATATATCTTATATATATAGATAAACCATTTTTATATCAACCATTAGATTTTTCCACTTAATCTCCTTCATAGATTTTGCCTCTTAAACCTTTCTTGGTAGTTGTGTTAGTAACTCATTTCAATTCCATCCTTTAGATCTTCTCTGAATTTTTTCAGTCATGGATCTTATAAAAAACTTTATCCTTAATCTCGAAATCATAAAAATTTCTAGCTCGTCAATTTATGTTAGCTAAACTTAAGCATTTAATACTTTAATCCATAGTCAGTTAACAAAGAAATGCATCGATGAACAAAAGATCGGTTAATTATACTGCTGCTTGGTATACACTACACTAGCTCAATGTATACTACAGTGCTTCATTTACTGACCAAATTGCCTTGTACATTTTTCTTCCTTCTCCATAATAGATTAATGCAACATAATCAAATCAACAATATGAAGTCATAGACTCATTAATAAGTTACCCAAAGTATTCCTTATCCTCATCTATTATATCCATCTTCCTCTATGTAGATATCTTAGTTCTTCATCCCCTCTCTCCTATTTTTAGATGTTTAGATATTTGTAACTAATATGATAAGTATTGTCAAACTAGTTGACATCAATGACAACATAATGATTGATTTAATTATCTTACATATCATTTCAGTACTCAGTGATCTCTGATCACTGATCTTCAAGTCATTCAGGTATTCAATTAATTATAGTTCATCAATCTCTCCCTTTGGCATTAATGGCAACACAAGCAATATAAAATATGCCATACACATACCAAACATGTATTCTACAACTATGTAAGTAAATTTTTTAGCTTGGTAAGCTCTCCCTAGCTTGATATTGTAATATGTTTAATCACTACGTTACATGACAGCATTACAAGTGAAGACTTTCCTCTATGGATTTGATCTTTTTAGCTATCAGCAACAAATCTTAAAAAATCACCTTGACTTTCTCAGATTATCTTTCCCCTAGATATGATCTCTTTATTTATCATATTTTTTATCTCTCCCTTTGAAAACAATGCCAAAGAAAAACATAAAACATATCTATTGTTTAGTGCAGACAATGTATCTTGGTATATTGATATGCCAATTCTTTGTTCTAGTTCCTCAAATCTTTCACAACCTTAGAAATAATCTAAAGTGTGAGCTATGTTTCATCAACATGAATTATCTTTTGATAACATTAGGTTGATGTAACCTCCAGATCACATTAGTGACCAGTAGATAGGGGACAGACCCCAAGTCTAGTCCTCAAGTATTCCAAAGTTTCCTTCAGTAGAGGCTTGGTAAAAATATTAGCAAGTTGCTCCTTTGATGTAACATATTCTAGTTTGACTTGCTTCTCCTGTACTTATTCTCTTAAGTAGTGATACTTAATAAAAATATGCTTTTTCTTTGAGTGCATTATAGGATTCTTATAAATATTTGTTGCACTAGTGTTGTCACAATATATAATCAGTGATTACCTCATTCATCCCTTCCAACACTTGTTTGATATAAGTAATGTTTGAACAGTTTGTAGGAGCAGCAACATACTCTGCTTTGGTAGTAGACTGAGAAATACAAGGTTGTTTCTTACTTGTCCAAGTAACAAGTCTTTCACCAAAGAAAAATGCTCCTCTGGTTGTGTTGTTTCTATCATCTATATTTCCAGCCCAATCTGCATTGATGTAGACTCTTAGTTCAAACTTTCCTTCCTTAGGATACCATAATCCATATTCCTCTATTTTCTTCAGGTATCTCAAGATTCTTTTCACTGCAACCATGTGTGAATCCTTTGGATTGGAAAAAAATCTAGCAACAATCCCCATTGCATGTGCAATATATGGTCTACTATGTACTACATACATCAGTTACCAATCATAGATCGGTACAATATCAAGTTTACCTCTATAGATTCATCATCTTTTAGTCAGTTTGCATCCTATGACCATCGGTGTTCCAACTAGTTTAGTATCTTCCATGCCAAATGTTTTCAATACTTCCTTTATGTACTTTGATTGTGTGATGAAAATTCGATCATTCTACTAAATAACTTGCAAGCCTAGAAAGAATTTAATCTCTCCAAAAATAGACATTTCAAATTCTTTTCTCATCTCATCAACAAATAATTTAAAAATATGATCTTGTCCTCCAAAGATTATATCATCCACAAATATTTCAGTAATCAAAATAGTATAATCAGATCCTCCTTTCATATACAAATTGTTGTTTTCACTAGTTCTTACAAAACTAATAATTAAAAGATAAGTAGGAAATTGTTCATACTAGGCTCTTAGTGCTTGCTTTAAACTATATAAAGCTTTATGTAGTCTACATACCATGTCTTTTTTATTTGGATCAACAAACCCTTCTAGTTGTTCTATGTAGACCTCCTTTTCTAGTATTCCATTCAGAAAAGTAGACTTAACGTCCATTTGATAGACTTTAAATTTGTTATGTGCAGCATATGCAAGTAACATGCAGACTCCTTCCAATATAGCAATAGGTGGAAAAGTTTCACCATAATCAATGCCTTCTTCCTATGCATATCCCTTGCAAACTAGTCTAGCTTTATTTCTTGTAACCTCTCCATTCTCATTCAGCTTATTTATGAAAATCCATTTAGTACTGATAACATTCTTATCTTTTGGTCTAGGTACTAAATTCCATGACTTTTTTTTCTCAATTTGTTCTATTTCTTCATTTATTACATTTATCCATTCATCATTCTCAAGTGCAACCTTAACATTCTTTGGTTCAAACTCACAAATTAAGCATGTATTATTTCTTAACTTACTTCTTGTCAGCATGCCAGATTTCTTGTCTCCAATGATTTGGTTCTTAGGATGATGCCTTATGACAAATCTTTCCAGCACTTGATCTCTCCTTTGTTCTTCATTCTATTCAAGTTCAATTCCTTGCTCGGTAGCTTCTTCTTGTTCCTCAATTTCCCTTTGTTGTTCCTTAGTGTTATTTTCTTGATGCTCAGTCAACTCAACCTGTAGCTTTGATAGGTACTCTGGATGCTCAACATAAGTGAATCTACCATAGTCTTCTAACTCCTTATTGCTTTCTTCCTCATTTTTATCATCAAATTCATCAACTCTGACATTAGCACTTTCAATCATCTTATTAGTGATCTTATTCAGACAGTTGTAAGTGTTTCTTTTAGTAGAATATCCAAGAAATATTCCCTCATCCCCTTTAGAGTCAAATTTCCTGTTCCTATCATCTTTTAGAATAAAACATTTTCTACCAAAAATTATGAAGTAACTTACACTCGATGTGTAACAAAACCATAACTCATCTGGTGTTTTATTTCTTTCTTTCTTCAATTATAATTGGTTAAGAACATATACAACTATGCTAACTGCCTCTCTCTAGTATACTTGTGCAA
The DNA here is from genome assembly GCA_027943335.1 of Chamaecyparis obtusa. Lineage (NCBI taxonomy): Eukaryota > Viridiplantae > Streptophyta > Pinopsida > Cupressales > Cupressaceae > Chamaecyparis > Chamaecyparis obtusa. The sequence goes on from BSBK01010391.1 coordinate 204,982, forward strand.
AATTCTTTTCTAACATCAGTTTCCTTGTACAATCAACAATTGATCTATTTCTCCTTTCAACAATCCCATTCTACTGCGGTGTTCTAGGAGGAGAAACATGTCTTTTTATGCCATGGTCATTATAATAGTTAGTGAATTCACCAAAAATAAACTCACGACCTCTCTCACACCTCAAGAATTTTAGTTCTTTCCCAATTTCTTTTTCTACTTTTTCTTTGTAACATTTAAACATTTTAAATGCCTTAGATTTATCTTTCAAAAATATGACAGTCATCAATCTAGTTTAATCATCAACAAACATAATAAAATATATATCTCCATAGTAACTCTAAGTTCTCATGGGACCACATAGGTCAGTGTGAACTAACTCCAAGATTCTTTTTGTTGAATATTCTTTACTCTTAAAACTAGATTTTGTCATTTTCCTATTTTGACATTCATGACACATAACACGATGAGGCTTTGTTAGGCTAGGTAGACCTCTAAAATTTTTCTTTCTACTGATCTTAATCATGTTATCAAAATTTACATGACATAACCTTTTATGCCATAACCATGCATCCTCATTTTTCATCAGTAAACAAGAAGTCTCAACATTGTCAAGATAAAATAAGTTACCTTTAGATTGTTCTCATGTTCCGACAAGCTTTCCACTTTCATCGAATATCTTTAGCTTCTTTCTTTCAAAAGCTACTTGGTGACCTAAGTTGTGCCACACTTAGAAAATTTTAATTCGGTCCTTTTACCCAATAAGTATTATCACATTTGATTTTATCATTTATTAATAAAGATCCTTTTCCTCTAACCATACATGATGTATCATTACCCATTTTTACTGATCCTCCATTATAATTCTCAAGATGAACAAACTTTTCTTTATCACCAGTCATGTGATGTGTACAACCACTATCAATGATCCAAGTATCATTTTTAGTAACTTTATAAATGATTATTATTTCTACATACCTTTCTTCTTCCTCATAATCATCCTTCATTGCAACAAATACTACTTCAACATCATCATCTATGTTAGTATCAATATCATTCTCTTGAGCAATGTAACATACCTTTTTCCCCTTATCTTTGTGATCTTTGTTGTCTCTTTTGTAGTGTTGGTAACTTCTATTGTTTCTCCATCCATAGCTTCCTTCACCAGATCAATCTTTGTTTCTATCTTCTTCTTTCTTATTCGGTCATCTAGTAGCAATATGGCCAACTTCTTTACAATTAAAACATGCTAAAGGTAATTTACCCTTATATCTACCTTTACCTTTAGGTAATATCTAGGCCATAAGAGCTTCAAGTTCATCAACCTCATCATCAGTATTGCTATCATTATCATTCTTTATATTATGTCTACTACTAGACTTACTGATCTTCAGAGAAGACATGAAAGTAGACTCAACAGATGGTACAACACTATTATCAAAATTGTTCAACTCAAAAATTGTTATCTTACCAATTAGACTATCAAGAGTAAGATTATTTCTAGGTGTAGATCTCATTTCATGTATAGCAGATATTCTGGTTGCATAAGTAGGAAAAAAGGTTCTTAGAATTTTACTTACCACCATATCTTCATCAATGACACCACCAGATCCTTTGATAGCATTGACTACCTCCTTTATTCAGTTTGTATACTGTACTATGTTTTCTCCTTCCTTCATTTTCATATCGTTAAACCTTCCTCTTAGGCTTTTAGCTCTGGCTCTCTTGACATTAACATCACCACCATAGACTTGAGCAAGTTTATCCCACATCTCCTTTGCAGTAGTGTAATCTTTGACATCTTAGAATTTAGCATTAGATATAGTAGCAACAATCTCTATCATGGTAATGTTGGGTTCATGTCAATCTTTCAGTTGATCAAGAGTCAATGGTCCAATCGTCAGTTGTAAGTAGCCATTTTCAAGTAGATGTAAGGAAGAATCTCTTATTCCAGATATATGAAGTTTCATTCAAATTTTCCATTTAGTAAAGTTGTCCTTGTTCAACTTCGGCACTTCCCTCTTATACATCTTGTGATCTTTCTGCTAAAGTCCTTAAAACTCTATTCCAAGTAACCAATGCTCTGATACCAATTGTTAGAATAACTCAGAGGGGGGGTGAATTAGTTAGATCAATTATTCTACAATCCCAAATCTTAAGATGTAGCTTTAAAAACAATTTCAACAAATTCTACAGCTCGATAAAAAATAATCTTAAACTGTTTGTGCCTTTACCGATTACCAGTTAATTAATTTACAATAATTACCAATCAAATCAAATATGTAGTATGTAAAGTATGACAATAAAGAAATCATGATAGAAACACAAAACACAATGATTTAACATGGAAACCCTGTTAAGGGAAAAAACAACCTAGGACCGGTAACCCAAAATAATTTTCACTCTTTTGAAGTGATCTCGGTGAAGATCCAACCTTGTTAAAGGTTACAAACACACTATTAGGTGTGACCTTGTTAGAGGATTTAAGACTAACAGTTATTGTTCAACCAACATTCACTATGGGGTCAATAGGATAATAATGTACATTCATTGAATAACATAGGGGCATAACATAAGATGGTTAAGTCCACTCGCTTAAGAGATTTTCTATATCAATGGTTAAAGTAAAACATTAGTTGATCTAATTACAATACAACTCAATTTACAGATGTTCAGATTTATTCTAAGCCCATACAAATCCTCTGATCAATATATCAATTCACTTCCTTAACTTACTTTCACTCGGTAATAGCTCTATGAGGCTTAGTATTGTTCTGCAGTTTGGTTCTCCTTCAACCAATCTAATCAGGCATGCATGAAACTATATTCACATGAAATCTCTCCAGTCTTCTTTCTCCTGGCATGTTTCAGTAAAGAAACTCATATCTCTTATATAGACAGATAAACCATTTTCATATCAACCATCAACTTTTTCCGCTTAATCTCCTTCATAGATTTTGCCTCTTAAACCTTCCTCGCCGGTTGTGTTAGTAACATGTTTCAATTCCATCCTTTAGCTCTTCTCTAATTTTTTCAGTCATGGATCTTATAACAAACTTTATCCTTAATCTCAAAATCATAACAATTTCTAGCTCATCAATTTCTATCGGCTAAGCTTAATCATTTAATACTTTCATCCATAGTCCATTAAAAAAGAAATGTGTTGGTGAACACAAGCTTGGTTAATACTATCACTCAGTATACACTACACTGGCTTGGTGTATACTGAAGTGCTTCATTTACCGACCACACTGCCTTGTACATTTTTCTTCCTTCTCCATAATAGATTAATGAAACATAATCAAGTCAACAATATGAGGTCATAGACTCATCAATAAGTTACCCAAAGTATTCCTTATCCTCATCTGTTATATCCATCTTCCTCTATGTAGATATCTTAGTTCTTCATCTCCTCTCTCCTCTTTATAGATGTTTAGATATTTGTAACTAACATGATAAGTACTGTCAAACTAGTTGACATCAATGACAACATAATGACTGATTTAATTATCTTACATATCATTTCAGTAGTCGGTGATCTCTAATCACTGATCTTCAAGTAATTCAGGTATTCAATCAGTTGTAGTTCATCATTTTCTTCTATCTAATTTGTACAATAACAATGAGGTTTACCTACTAGGAAGAAGTTCTTGTAGGATCTTCATTGTCCCTTCTATATGGTTGTTCCATATTGTGGCCCTATGTTATTATTTAAAGTTAGACAATAATTAATAAAATAGTTTAATTAATGATAGAAAAGATTAAGTATAGCAATAGGGACTTGAAAGGAATTAGAAAATTTAATTAGAAAGGATGAGATTAATAAATTTCAAACCTACACCCATTCGCAAAAAAACTCAAATATTTAAAACTTGCACCCATTAAGAACTCAAATATAAAAATGTTAGCAAAAAAATTCAATTATTTAATAGTACATACGTACACCCCCATGATAATGAAATTGTTTGTATCTATGCAATTCAAATTTTAATTGATAAGCAACTCTTCCCTTGCTCGTATCAATTTTATCACACATACAAATACACAACTTCGCTCGTGCACCTCAAATAGGCAATTGAGTTGCTTAATAGTTGACACAAATTGTGTACTATTTATAAAACCTACAATATTCCCTTATGCTTTTAGCCTTTTTTCAATGTATATAGACACTCTTTTACTTTGTTCATTGTCTTTCTATTGTATATATTTTATCGAGAGTGCATACCTACACATACTTTTTTTTGTATCAAACAATCCGCATTCAACTTTTGTAATCATTACAAGGTCCAACATACTCCATCAATTGGACAATTTTTTTTGTAATAGAATTTTAGTCCATCCATGGAAAATAGGCCCGAACCATGTAATGACAATGGTGATATGTGATATATCTTTTCTTTAACACTAAAATCAATATTTATTGGAGGAAGTTCCTTGGAGACCCATTCTTTCTATAGATGTTGGTACCTAAAGGGAACCTCGATGTTACCTTTTCTCTCATCATCATAAGAAAATGACCGCCCTTGAGAAAGGATAAATTTCATGCATTTATTGAATTTCCTTCTAGTCTTTTGACCTCTAGTTGATCTCCCTAATTCAAACATACTATGTCTCTCACTTTCTTCTTCCATTCTTACATTTCCCTCACTTGAGGAAGACACATCTAACAAATACCTATTTCCTGCTACTTGCACTCCATCATATGAGAGAGATAACTATTAATGAGAGAGATATTTTGCAAATTATAAAAGACATTAATCTCTATAGGGTGTATTTACTTATACCTGTCGATCCATGAGACTGCGTGTCATGCTTATGAAAGGGGTTTGGGTTCCTGCATATGTAATTCAATTATCTTACATTAGCTAAAAAATTCATGATAAGTATACTAAAAATTACATAGTAGGTACATTAAAAACCATAAGCATCACATATGAATTAAAAACATTAAAATGTACATCACAAATTAATTAGATTAAGCATTGATGCATAAATATATATTTCTATCAAGAAATCAATATTAAATAGATTAAGCATTAATCACATAACTATACATTTCTATCAAGAAATCACTATTAAATATATTAAGCATTGATCTCATAACTATACATTTCTATCAAGAAATCAATATTAAATAGATTTAGTATTGATCACATAATTGTACATTTCATGCATGTCATTGATCATCTTCTTCATCCAACTTATCATCATGATCATCATGATCATTGACATCATCACCACTAGCATCATCGTCATCATCTTTGTCATCATCATCATCAATGTCATCATCATAATCATCATCATCATCATCATCATTAGTAGAAGCATCATTGTCATCATCTTCTTCTTCTTCTTGTTCAAGAAAATTTACACTAGGAACATCATCGACTAACTATCAATCATGATCATCATCTACATCATCTTCTACTTTTGGGGTATCTTCTTCTTCTGTCACATTATACCTTATCATCCTTTCTCTTAGATCGTATCTAACAAAAAATGACCAACCCAATTTATGTGTAACCTCTGAGTAAAATACTTGCTCATATTAGCTTGGAAGAACATAGGGCTCATCCCCAACTAGCTCAAACCACCTTGTATTAATTATTGGAAATCCATTGTCATGTTCAATAATAGATCTCTTCGGATCATTTTGATTAAGTTGTAGCCTATACCATCTAACAAGGAAGATAACTAATTTTAAGGAATTAAAGTTGCACTCAAGTATATCATCCAAAATGCCATAGTATCAATTTTGAGACTCTCGAGGATGTAAGTCATTTTTAGATGAAATATTAGTCACCTAAAAGACTGCACTTATCCTAGAATAAAAAATTTTCTTTGTGTCATCCAACTTTTTGATGCAAAATTTATGACCATTACAAAACATAGCCTTGTGGTGTTTGACCTACAATAATATGTCAAACATGTAAAAATTATTGCATCGTGAGTTGATAAACATACAGGTGATTAACAAATTTATACATACCTGAAAATATCTTAAACCATATGTTAAATCTATTTCCCTTTGCATGATATTTATAATCTCCATTACAATGAGATTCCTTAACCAATGAAGATATACCTTCCCATGTTAATGTGCAACCAAAATGATGACATCTTTCAATCCATACCATCATCCAATCTTGATTATTTGCAATGTAAAAATGTATTGCATCTCACTCTCAAGAAACTATACAAAAAATAAATATACGACTTACAACTAATTAATTTTAATGATTAAGAATTAATTAAATACATTAACATATTATAATTTATTACCTCTCTTAAAAAATACTTTATGAGATTTATGTATAATTTCTCTTCTTTTTCACAATCCTCAAAAAATATGCAATGTTACTTCTTTAGAGGGATAGATCACTCTGTTCTCTAAAACAAAATACATGAACTTGGCTAGTTTCTCCTCGATCCATCCAAAGTTAAGTTTGGAATGTATCAAATACAAGAAAATTGTCAAGGCATTATGGTCTCCCCATTCTAGGGATTCAACGGCTTACTGCGCTGATGACACCTAGTCTGGAAAGAGGAGAGGCAGAATCCTTGGAGAAGAAGTGTTCCCTAGGAAAGATAACAAAAATAATGTATTGGTAGAGGATTCAGGCTGGAAAGAGGTTGTATATCACAAGAACTAGAAGAAGAAACCCTCAGTCCCCTTCCACTCCATGTTTGAGACTTTATCTTTGGCAAACAAGTTCGACTCACTCAAGTTCTTAGAGCCTCATCACAAACATAATATTTAATCCCCTCCTCATAGGTTGAGGAATGATATAGATCAGGTGGTTAATGAGGATTCCAATGATAGGGTATTACTACACACTAATTTGAGCCAATTTTTAAATAGGAAATATACATCATTGCATAAAATAAAATGGATATCCCAACCTTTGCTTCCTCATCAAAATGATTGATCGGAAACAATAGCTTCGTTGATCTCTTCAGAGCAAGATGTAGAATATTCAAAACAAGAGGAGTCTATTAATATATGCCCTACTTATGATAAGGGGTATCTGGATATAGTAGTAAATATATGCAAGAAGAAAGGAATCTTTTCTAGATAGACAGGTATTGGCTCTACTGAAGAGGAGATAATAGAATGTTTTCAGCTAAACTTTCAAGAATAGGTAAGTATAGTTAAACTTTCTAAAGGATTTTTATTTTTAAAATGCATTAACAATAAAATAAAGAAGGATTTTTTATCTTCAAAATGTCCTAATTTCAAAGCATGTAATTTTGAGTTTTTAGATTGGAAACCAAATTTTGACCCTAGAATAATAAAAAATCTAAAAGTAGATAATGCTATCTTCATCCCTAATGTCCTAGTAGAATTAATACATATAGAAACATTCAAAGAAATTGGTAATTATTTAGGAGAATATGCGGGGATCATGAATTTAGGTGAAAAGAAAAATAGTAGCACTATTATTGTTAGGCTGGATCTCAATCAGTCCCGATTAGCATCGATCAAACCTAATTTGTTAGGAACAATATTTACTGTTCACCCTAAATTTCTTAAGAATGTACCTAACATGGATTATGAGGAGAAAATTATCCTTAGTAGAGCAGTCTCATTAGAAGGGGTTCCTAGTTATGAAACCCCACTAGGAGATCTTGAAAATACATGTAAAGAAAACTCTAACATAGAACTAAACCCTAGGCCTAATATTCTTACCCTAGGATACCCTAATAAAAAAATTTTGAAAATAGATCTAAAAGAAGGATTAATAGAGAACACACAATAATTGTGTATAGGGTATGGACTATTATGCAGATGGAATGGATTTGGAGTATCGAACAATAAGATTTATGAGTGGTTAAGGCTAGAACTGTGAAATGAGGTAAGTATATCGATACTCCCTAAAAATTTCATTTACTTGGTATGCAACAGTAAAGCATTAAAGGATAGATTAATAGCTGAAGGAATCCTAAAATTTAGAAATATAGATTTTACAACCCTAAAGTGGACTGCTTTCTTTACGCCCTCCAAGCTTAAGAATTTTCTTGTAGAAAAAGTAGTGCTTCTTAATGACCTCTCTTATGAATTCATGGGCAAGGAATCTTTGAGTAAGATACGTAAGAGCATAGGTACATTTATGGATTCTATAGAATCTGATCAAGAACATACATGTAAGATTTTTATTATAAGAATGAATATAAATGAAAAACTTATTCCACCTATTGAAATCAATAGTAAAATGTCTTCTTTTATCATCAACCCTATAATTTTTAAATATAGTATTAAAAAGAATGAAGTTAAGAAAATCTCCACCCCCAATGATATGGGAATCATGGATCATCATAAATTTAAGGATAAAAGTATTAAATTTTCAAATACTTAGAGCAATAATGTGATTAAGAATTTAGTCTCCCCTCATCAAAATCAAAATATAAGATGCACTTTTCTTAACAACATAAATGGATTTATAGTTCAAATTAATGATCCTCAACACCCTACTCCTCCCATGGATGTTGTCATTTCTACATCCACTTCTAACCCTCCCACCAATGGTTGTTGTAAGGAGTCAACCTAAGTAGTTAATCCTCTATTACAAGATGCAGGGCATCTAACATCTAGTTATGCATCTCCTTGAATAGAAGTACTATCCAAATCTATCTTTTAGATTAACCCTTCTAATGTTAACAATATTACATTAGATTTTGACAAAACAAACCCTCCTCCTCTTCTTGGAATTTATGTAGGGGAAACTCCTATCATGATCTAGAAAAACTCTTTGTTCAAGAGCTCTAATGAGGTCTCAATGGTAATTAAGAAAAACCTTAAAGGATCAATTTCTAATGTGTTGGTAATAAGGGATTCAGACATAGGGGCAGGGAGTTTTGACATAGATAGAATTTAGGATGAAGTCAAGATTATTTTAGACTACCTTGGAGAATCTCTAACACATGAGCTGATGGATCAATTCCTAGATGAGATTTTCAATATAGAAGAATTGGATTTTCAAAGGAAACTCCTTATTGAAGGTATCAAGTCTATTGGTTATGAGGATATAGGGACAGGAGTGGAAGAAATGTTAGTAAGTCTAGGGAATTTGGAATTATAAGATCTAGAATCTTTAGGCATTTCCCTTTATAAAGATAGTCATAGTTCTCTAGACTGTGATAAGAAATTTAAGAAAAGGGGGAGAAAGTCAAATGCTGAACTGAGACTATTAGCAGGAGAGGTTGTAGGATAGATCAAGATTACATCACTTCTGAATGTAGGGAAGGGGAAGCACCTTCTCACTGAGCCATAAATATCCTTACATGGAATGTTAGGGGCATGAATTCCCCTAACAAGAAGCGTATTAATTAATGATGTATTAGTAGCTCTAAATCAGACATAATTTTATTTTAGGAAACTAGGATGGATAGGATAGAAATGCTTAACTTTAAAATGAAGTTAGGAATCAAGGAAATTAAAGAATCACCTACAATTGGAGCTTCTAGAGGTTTGACTATCATCTGGGATCCTCAATGCCTTTCAATTAATATTATAGATAGAAGACGATTCTGGATGAGTGGACTAGTAATTTTTTTAGAAATAATCTAACTTTTAACATTATTAATGTATATGACCCTATTCAAAACATAGATAAACTAATAGTCTAGTATGAAATCAAATCCTTCCTTAAACACAACTTGGATTTACTCTGTATCTTAGGAGGTGATTTTGATGTTATCATGAAAATTATAGATAAAAGAGGGGGAAACAACATACTTCACTTAGCAGCAAGAGATTTCACCATTTGGAAGGATAGGAATTGCCTTCTAGAAATCCCCATAGAAGATAATTCCTTTACATGGAATAATAGAAGATAAGGTTTCTGTAACATTGTAGAAAAATTAGATAGATTCTTCCTTAAAGGTAGTCTTATTGATACTAATTGTACCTTTGAAGATAAGATCTTGCCTATTTTTGGATCTTATCACTACTCGGAGCTGTTAAATAACTGAAAGGGGGGATGAATAAGTTAAATCAGTTATCTTACAGTCCCAAACTCTCATATGTACTTTTTCAAACTTATTCAACAAATCAAATAGCTCGATAAGATAAAAGAACTATCTTTCTGTTCATTTACTGAATACCAGTAATTATCCAAACTATCTTTACTAATTAATCAAATATGAAACATATAAAGTATGATAGAAAAGAAATCATAACAAATAACACATAACATAAATATTTAATGTGGAAACCCTGCTAAGGGAAAAACCACTTGGGACCGGTAACCCAAAATATTTCACTCTTCTGAAGTGACATTGGTTAGGAGCCAACCCTGTTAAAGGTTACAATGCACACTGTTAGGTGTGACCTGGTTAAAGGATTTATCACTAATAGTTAACTTTTGACCAACAGTCACTATGGGGTCAACAAGATAAAAATTAACATTCCGTGAATTTCATATGGAAATACAAAAGACTGTTAAGTCCACTCAGTTAAGAAATTTTGCTATAATAATGGTTAAACTAATATAGTAGTGATCTAATTCAAATACAACTCAATTTGCAAGTATTCAGATCTATGCTAAGCTCATAAAAAATCTTTTGATCAATAACCAATTCACTTCATCATATCTTTCAACTTACTTCCCTCTGTGTTTATATCTCTAGTGCTCGGTTATGACTGTAGTTCAGCTCGGTTTTATCTGTAACCAATTTGAACATGAATGCATGAAAAATGTCTTCACACAAAATCTTCTGCAGTCTCTATTCATCTGGCATAGTTCAACAATGAATCTCATGTCTCATAAATAGATGTGTAAACCATTTTCATATCAGTAATTAGATTTTCCCTCTTAATCTTCTTCATCCATTTTGCCACTTCAAACTTCCTTGGAAGATGTGTCAATAAAACATTTCATTCTTCTTCCCTTTGATCTTATAAAAAACTTCATTTGTTACCATAGAATCATAAGTAATTTCCAACTCACCAATTTCATTTGACTATTATAACATTTAATGTTTTTATTCATACTCAGTTAATACTGAATGCATGAGTGATAACCAACTCGATTATTACCGTCACTTGGTATACACAAGACTGACTCAATGTATACAGAAATCTTCAATTACTGACCAAATTAACTTGTTCAATTCTGATCTCTTCTTCATAATAGAATAATGTAACATGTTCAAGTTAGCAATATAATTCCATAGACTCATCAATAAGTTACCCAATGTATACCTTATCCTTATCTATCATATCCATCTTTTTCTTATTTAGATGTCTCATTTCTTCACCATTTCTTCCTTCTATAGATGTTCAAATGTCTGTAACTATCATGGTAAGTATAGTCAAACTTAGTTGACATCAATGTTAACATATGGACTAATTTAATCATCTTACATATCACTTTCATAGCTCGGTGATCTCTAATCACTGTTTATTTAGTTTATCAAGATATTCAATCAGTTGTAGGTCATCAATCCGTCCCTTTGGCATTGATGGCAACACAAATAATATGAAATATTTCATAGTATACTAAACATATATCTATAACTATACAAATTGTTGTATCTCGGTAAGCTCTCCCTAGCTTGATATTTAATACATGTTTAATCACTACAAATAGAATTCCATACAGACTCTCCCTGTGGATTTGATCTTCTTTAGTTGTATTATTCTTTCTCTCAGGGAAATTTCTCTCCCTTTTCATGTTCTTATTAACAAATATTCAATATAAATCTCTCTCCCTTTGACAACAATGCCAAAATAAAAAATAAACAGCTCTTCAGCAGTGAAGTTGTTCTCTGTTGTTTGGTCCAGATCAAGTACCTTGATGTACTGATATATAATTCTCTATTCCATCGTCTACAATCTTTCAAAACCTTAGGAATCCTAAAGTGTGAGCTACATGCATCAAAATGAATGATTTTATGATAAAATATATGTTGATAAAACCTCCTGATCACCTTAGTGACTGATAGACAGGGGAAAAACCCCTAGTCTAGTCCTCAAGTACTCAAAAGTGTCCTTCGGTAAGGTCTTAGTAAATATATTAGTAAGTTGTTCTTTAGACTTCACAAATTCCAGTTTCACTTTCTTTTCTTACACTTGTTCCCTCAAATAGTGATACTTAATAGATATGTGCTTTTTTTTGAATGCATCACCAGATTCCTGGAAATGTTTATAGTGTTAGGAATAGTCCCAAGAGATAACTAAGAGGAGGGGTGAATCAATTATCTACAACTTTCAATTCTTTATCCAATTAGGTATACTTAAACACAAAGCATAAACACAATGAAAGAACACTTGAACATAACACCAATATTTTGGTTATGGGGAAACCCAAATAGGTAAAAACCCCAATGGGAATTGACACCCACTAATAATCTACACTAGTGTATTATGATCCTTGTTAGAAGATCCTTAACCATGTTAGGAGTTATATTTAAAATGCATTTAGTACAGTGACCTAGTCAAGGGTCAGACCCTGTTAGGAATCTTTTACAATTAACCCTGTTAGGGGTGAGGATGTACTATCTGAGAGCACACTGCTCAAAGGGGTGAAGGCTACAACCTTCTGAATAATAGATACACACTATATCTAGATCTTTGTGAACTATGCTTTGACCTATTATCTAGATTAGTTCCAATTTATAGCATAAAATCTTTCCTTGGTCACATAGACCTTTTGCTAATGGCTCAACACTTCGCACACTCTGCTCTACTCTTCACAATCAACTCTGAACCATGCCTTAGCAATAACAAATGACTGCCTATAAATATCTTTCCTCTAAATGATATAATCAATTCATCCTATTAGAACCACCTTGAAATCATATTATAGAAACCATAACACATTCCAATAATAATTCTGTCAGCTCTACTAAGCACGCATCACAACCTGGGACCTGTCCAAATCAATAAGTGTAGATGCTCGCTACACACTATTGACTCCACTAAACTAACTTAAAATTTCTCCTCAAGATGAATTACATCATGTGATCTTAACCCAACATTATTAAATCTTCTCCAATCACTAATCTAAGGGTGCATACCATAATGATAGGTGCAACTCCTATACCAACATAATCTCCGTCAGCTCTTCTAAATAAACATAGGAAACTATAACTAGGGAATAGCGACTGCATATCTTCACTTCTACTAATCATCAGACTCTATGTCCATAAATGTAACATCAATAACATGTCTCCATCATATATCCAAGTGTGCAAGGCTCCATGATGACTGTATGGACAATCACTCACAGAACACTGCCTATTACTCTATCAGGAACATTGCTGACACAAACTACTATATAACTATCTGTACTCAATATCAACCTTCGCTTCCATGATATCATGCTGATAACATGTTCATGCTAGATATAATAAAATCTCACTACATGATTCTTCGATGCATACTACTTAGTATATGTTGTCATAAATGAAAAACATACAGTCAATACTGACTCGCTCGCAAATCTCCAACAATCTCCCCCTTTGTCATAGATGGAAACATATGAAATGAAAACACCACCAGCCCAAATGAACATTTATTTTATAATATTATCCATTTCCTCATCAAAAAATCCCCCAAGGATGAATCCTCCATCTGCTGCAATATTCCTCAATATTCTCTATTTCCTCAACTGAACTGCTTACATGACTGAATACTACTCCCCCTTAGTATATTACTCCTTCTTTACTTATGTTTTTCATGACTATATATTGCTCCCCCTTTGACTTCAATGGAAAAGGGTGCCAATCATTTTAAGCATTGGTACTACTCCTGAAGTAGAGTAGTCAACCATCCATCAGTCCCTGAGGATGAATGCTCTTTCTTCTTTCTTCTAAGAAGAATTAGGGAAGGGAATTAATCCCATCTTCTCCCTAAGATACTCAAATGTATCCTTTGGTAAGGGCTTTGTGAATATGTCTTCCAACTAATCTTTAGTACTCACATAGTTCAAATTGACCTCTTTTTCTTCTACTTTCTCTCTTACGAAGTGATACTTAATCTCTATGTGCTTTTTCTTTGCATGCATCATAGGGTTCTTTGACATTTTGATAGTGCTAGTGTTATCACAATGAATAACTATAGGATAATCAATTTGAATTCCAAAATCATTTATCATTTTTTTGATCCTAACAATTGTAGAATAATTCAGGGCTATTGCAACATACTTTGCTTCTTCTGTTGAATGAGAAATACAATTTTGTTTCTTGCTTGTCCAAGTGAAAATTTTGTCACCAAGAAATACTGCTCCACCTAATGTACTCTTTCTATCATCAATGCATCCTGCCCAATCAACATCTGTATAAACATGAATCTCAACATTATCTGAGCTAGGATACCATAGACCATAATCTATAGTGCCCTGAAAATATTTGAATATTCTTTTTGCTACCATGAGGTGACTTTGTTTAGGCTCTGCTACAAATCTTCCAACAATACCAACTACACTTGAAATGTCTGGTCTAGTTTGAGTAAGATATATGAGTTTACCAATCATAGACTTATACAATGTTGTCTCTACTACTAGAGAATCATCTTCTTTTTTAATTTTACATCCTGTTATCATAGGTGTACCCACTGGTTTGCAATCATCCATCTTAAATGTCTTCAAGATTTCTTTCACATACATAGACTAGTTTGTGAAAATACCTTTCTCTATTTTGTGTACATTCAATCCCAAAAAGTATTTGATAGGTCCAATCACACTCATCTCAAACTCACTCTACATCTCCTTAGCAAATTCTACACTAAGTTTGTCATTACCCCCAAAGATAATGTCATCAAAAAATATAGATACAAGTAGTAATCCTTTTGCTATCTCTCTTATGAATAGATTACAATCTACTACTCCTTTCTTGAATCCAATCTTTGTTAGATATCCATCAAGTCTCTCATACCATTCTCTAGGGGCTTTCTTAAGTCCATAGAGGGCTTTCTTCAATCTACATACCATATTAGGTTTATCTGATAGGGTGAATCCTTCTGGCTGCTCAATGTATACTTCTTATTTTAGTTCTCCATTCAAAAATGTTGACTTAACATCCATCTGATAAAATTTGATGTTTTTGAATGTTACATAGGCTAGAAACAACTTAATGGCTTCTAATCTAATCACTGGTGCAAAGGTGTCTGAATAATCAATACCTTCTCTTTATGCATATCCCTTACATACTAACCTTGCTTTATTGCTTACTACTATACCATCTTCATTCATCTTGTTTTCAAATATCCACTTTGTTCCAATTAAATTCTTATCACTAGGTCTTGGGACCAGTTCCCAAGTATCATTCTTGATAATCTAATCTAGTTCTTCTTTCATATCATCATGCCAATCTAAATCATTGCATGCATCTTCAACACTTAAAGGTTCAATCTGAGATAGTAAACATACTACCTCATTACTTGCAAAAATCTTTGCTTTGGATCTTGTAGTGACTTTTCCACTCTGATCTCCAATGATGTCATCCTTAGAATGGTATCTAGATGTAAACTTTGGAACTTTAGGTGATACTGTGTCATTTTTCTTTGGAGTTTCTTCTTCACTTGTCTCAGGGTCATTGAATAACACATCAATGTTGTCAAACATTTCTTCAACAACTGTCTCACTAGTGGAAGGTCTGGGTTCTTCTTCAATCATAGGTGAATAATCATGATATCTTTCTTGAACCATAAATTTTTTATCTATCTTAACATGGGCACTTTCACTAGTCTTCTTCAATCTCAAATTAAAACATCTATAAGCTTTTCTTTTAGTAGAGTAACCAAGGAAAATACCTTCATCACTTCTAGCATCAAAATTGCCTATTGCTTCATCCCTCTTGATGTGGCACTTTCTTCCAAAGATTTTGAAGTATTTCACTATGGGAACATTACCAAACCATAGCTCATAAGGTGTCTTGTCTGCATCAGGACTCAATTATATTCTATTGATGGTATAGGCTATTGTATTGACTACATCTCTCCAATAGGTGTGAGAAACATTTCCTTCAATCGTGATGGTGCACATTGTATCAAGGATGATCCTATTTCTTCTCTCTGTAATTCCATTTTGCTAAGGAGTTCTAGGTGCACTCATCTATCTCTTTATGCCATGTTCTTCGCAGTACTCATAGAATCTATCAGAGGTGAATTCTCCTCCTCTATCCAATCTTAGACATTTTATCTTTAGTCCAGATTCACTCTCAACCTTAGCTTTGAATATTTTTAACTTCTCAAATGCTTCTGACTTGTCTTTTAAGAGTGCAACCCACATCATTCTAGTATAATCATCAACAAACAAAATGAAATACCTTTCACCATAGTATGATCTTGTTTGAGTTGGTCTTCATAGGTTTGTATGAATCAGATCCAACTTGTTCTCTGCTGAATTATGCTTGCTCCTGAATGAATTCCTCACATGTTTTCCCATTACACATTCCTTATAGATAGTATCAATTGGCTTTGCTATGATAGGTAGGTCTCTAACTACCTTCACACTACTTATCTTTACTATGTTATCAAAATTGATATGACATAGTCTTTTATGCCATAGTCAATTGTCATCAACTTTAGCAACAAAACAACTTGCCTCTGAATTAAGTTGAAACACATTACCTTTAGTCTTTGAACCTGATGCATTATTAACACCATCCTTGTTGTTAATAATGCACTTTTTGTCTTTGAACTCCAACTGATAACCCTTTTCAAGTAATTGTCCAACACTAAAAAGGTTATGTTTCAAACGATCTACATAGAGAACATTGTCAGTGTTATTCTTTCTATCCAATGTGATAGCTCCTCTACCAATGATAGGTTTAGGAGTATTTTCTCCGAATCTAACTATGCCACCATTTTATTTGTCTATATGAACAAACCTATCTTTATCACCTATCATGTGATGTGAGCATCCACTATCTATGATCCAATCTATCCTTATGTCTGCTTGTGAAATCAATGCTAGCTTTTGTTCCTTTTTCTCATCTTCATGATGCATTTCATCATTCATTTTATCTATAATAGAAATGAATCCAATCTCATCTTTAGCTAAATCATCATCTAATACTCCATCTTCAGCATAGTAGTATTCCTTTGTATACTTAGGCTTGTAGTTATTCTTAAACTTCATAACTCTTGTAGGACACTTGGATGCAAAGTGACCAACCTTGTTACATGAAAAGCCTTTGAATGGAAGTTGACCTTCATATTTTCCTTTTCCTTTCTTTTCTCTTTTAGCAATCATAAAAATGAAATCATCTAGTTCTTTCTCTTCATCATCATCATCATCAATATTACCAGAAGTGTTTACAGATTTATTACCATGGACCGAAGCTCTGAAGGCTGTCTCATTTTTAGGCTCTGTCTTCAAACTTGATATCTCAAATGCAACAATCTTGCTAATTAAGGTTTCTCTTTTGACGTTTTCCAGAAAATTGCATAGTCTCATCAAGGATGTTTATCTTGTTCTCATATTCTGGTGTTAATGTAGTCATCAGTTTATCCATGATGTCTTCTTTTGAAATTTCTCCACCATTATTTTTGATTCCAGCAACTGCTTCATTAATCCTTTGATTGTAGGATCTTATGTTCTCCTCAGGTAGCATCTCCAATGTATTGTACTTTTTCTTCCATAGTTTTTTTGCAATAATTCTTTGCTTTTTTATCTCCTTCAAACATGTCTTCTAGGTGCTTCCATATTTTATAGGTTTTGTCCACTTTCTTTAACTCTGAAAACTCACTATCAGATAGGGTGCTGATAAGGGATTCTTTGGCTATTCCATTCTGATGGAATAGTTCCTTATGCTTGATAGCAACATCATCCTTTGCAATATCTTCTAAAGAAGGGATCTTAACTTCTTTAATAGTCACTTAAAAAAATTCAAAAGCAATGCACTGCAAATGTGTCATCATCTTGTTCTTCCAGTCGAGATAATTCTCTCCATCAAAATTAGGAATCTCTTTCCTGAAGTATGCCATCTAATCAACCTCAAGCTATTAAACTTTCTCTTCGAGGCACTTATCTCTGATACCAATTGTTAGGAATAGTCCCAAGAGATAACTGAGAGGGGGGAGGGGTGAATAAGTTATCTACAGTTTTCAATTCTTTATCCAATTAAGTATACTTAAACATAAAGCATAATCACAATGAAAGAACACTTTAACACAACACCAATATTTTGGTTATGGGGAAACCCAAATAGGTAAAAACCCCATTGGGAATTGACACCCACTAATAATCTACACTAGTGTATTATGATCCTGGTTAGAAGATCCTTAACCCTATTAGGAGTTATCTTTACAATGCATTGAGTATAGTGACTTGATCAAGTGTTAAACACTGTTAGGAGTCTTTTAAAATTAACCCTGTTAGGGGTGAGGACACACTATTTGAGAGCACACTGCTCAAAGGGGTGAAGGCTACAACCTTTTGAATAATATATACACACTATATCTAGATCTTGGTGAAATGCACTTTGACCTGGTATCTAGATCAGTTCCAATGTATAGCAAAAACTCTTTACTTGGTCACATAGACCTTCTACCTATGGCTCAACTATTCACACACTCTACTCTACTCTTCACAATTGTGAGACCTACCAGACAGTCATACTATTACTATTATGTGTTCCATGCTTTCAGTACTTATTTCACAGGCATACTAGACAATTTGGGAAACTTTTGTATTGAAGGATCTATTGAATCCTATTTTATATGTCTAGTACCTGATTATGTAATTCGGGTACACTTGAGATACTACATGTTATGTTTCAATTTTAGTTATGGTTATGTACATATAATGTTATATGATGTTTTGAAACTATTGTGATGAAAAGATGGTTTAGGAAACCGAAGTTGTGCTTAGTTGATTGATTTACAAACATAGTTTTAAACCATGTAGTTGTGATGTATAATGTTTATATCATGTTTATTGGACCTACTGATGTGTGCCGGATAAGTTGACCATGGATCTAAATGAGGGGATCCAATATTGGAACCTATGTTTATACCATGCATACTAAGGTCCTCTTTGAATAAAGAGACATGGACCTCGTTGTATTGTCTTTTATTTGTAAAAGTGGTTTTCATGTGTGTAATTAAATTAGTTAATGTTTATGTGAATTAGCCATGTCAATTGTTTTATTAAAATGTGCCAAATTTGGCAAATTGTGGCTTATGTGTTGGCATGGTTAAGTATTTTAGTAATTGATTGGGTCAAGGGCCTAACTAGGGTGTTACCTTAGGGTTGAATCAACTAACCTTGGGTTGGGAAGTTTCTAGAAGTCAACCAAGACCAGAAATCCGTGCACAAACTTTAGGGGTAGTTTAAGAGGGTCTTTTAGGCTCCTAGAAGGTAACCCGGGTCAATTTTAGCTACCCAATTTGGTACCCTATGGGTTCGGGGTCATTTTCAGTCATTAATAAGCTTCTAAACTCATTTATTACTCCCCTAAAGTCTCAATTTCAAACTTGGACGGATTTGAAGAGTTGTGAGGTTTTGGTTAACCTCTCTCTTCTTCCCAAACTTGCATTCAACACCATTTATGGTGAAGGAAGGCAAGTGGGAAGAAGGGAATGGAAGTTTCCCTTCTCTCTTCTCATTGGTTCCTAGGTTTAGGAGGTTTTCCTATTTAGGTAAGGTTTTAGGAAGAGTTGAGTGTTCACCCACTCTCTACTCTTAGAGATAGATTCAGAATTGAGGAAGCCTTTGGAGAAAAGAACTTGGAAGGAAAGCTCCTCTCAACTTCAATCCACCTTTAGCTTGGGAGTAAGGTTGGTTTCTTGATTTGAAAATGCTTACATAGACTTGTGTGTTCTTGAGCTTGAAGCTCCATTAATGGAGTCCTATGTAGTTTTTAAGTTATTTTCATGTTGGGTTTATGAAATTTTATTTTGTTGTGTTTACGTTTGTGCTATATTTTGCATGGGTTTTTCAAGGCACACTCACCCTTGGGAGGGAAGAGTAACCTTGGAGGGGGTGGTAGGAAATGACTCCAGTTTAGTGTAGAGTCTCCCTTGTGTGGAGTGAAGTACATGGGTATATGGGTGCCCATGATGCCAAACATGCCTAAGGGCACTTTGGGGGGGCATAAGGAGGTTATTGTTCATGACTACATCTTGTGTGGATGGTCATTTCAAGTCCATGTGTGGCTTGAGGATATTAGTTGTTTGGCTATCTCCTACTAAAGGTCTACCATCACCCCTATTATTGGAAGGCCTCTTGGAGACCACCTTCCTTTTCTACCATGTGTTGGGAAGTTTTCAAATGTGGATTTCTATAAGTGTTTATTTTGTGTAAGTTTTGTGAGTTCTTGATTGTATCCTATTCATGTTTGGATCCCCAAGCTCGGGGGTGGCCATGTAATGGCCTAGGTTGGGAGGTGAGCCTCCGTGGTCAACCTCACTCTATCAGGTATTTTGTGACAGATTTTGAAGATGCTCTTGGGAGCTTGGCTATTGTGAAGGGATGGGCCTTCATATTGTTGTTCTAAATGTGACCCTTATAAATCTATATGAAAGCATGATGTTGTTCCTTAAATTTGGTATTCAGTGGAATTGTGTTTTGTAAAGAGCCCTTGTGATAGTCAATATTGTAATTCTCAAAGTTGTAAATCCTGTATACTTTGGTAGTGATAGGATGTTATGTACCTCATGAAGGGAAGTTGTGAATTCTTGTAAATTAATGATTTAAGTTTTAATTCATAAGATTCTTGATATAATGTCTTTTGCAAGGTTGATTTCAAACAAACTATTCTTTTGTACAATTTATTGATTTTGAGAAGTTAAGTAGATTTTTATTGATTAGGTAGATCTTGTACTAAATGTTTCTATAAGGTTATATGAATTTATGTTTAATATCCTTGCATAAAATAGAACCCTTGTAAAGATTTATTTAATTAAAGGAATTTCATAAGAATATATTTAGGAATTGAAATTGAGAATTATTGGTTTATTGGATCAAATTTCTTATCAATTTTACTCCATTCTTAACTTAGATAAATTACTCTTAAATTGATCTACATATATTTTAACTTGTGAGGGTAATAGAACTTGTTGAAAATAAAAGAATTAATCATCTGATGAAATATCATAAAGATAAACATAAAGTATTGTAAATAGGAAGATGGTCTGATTTAGTAAATTGCACCTTACTATTATTGAATCTAAGATAACTTATTGAGCTTTTTTTTAAAAAAAAGTTGTAGTTGTTGTTTGTCGTGTTCATGCCTAAAAATTTTGGGCATGACAACTTGGTATCAGAGCTGTGGGTTCCACATTAGGACCTTGAGCTCACTATGCTTAGATAATATACACAAGTAATCGTAATTAGTTTTGTGCAAGGGTTTCTAGTTGTTCTTTTTTTCTCCCTAAATAATAATAAAAATAAAAATAAAGCCTAAACTCAATGTTTGTTCTCTACAAGTTATTTGTAATCTATTACTAATTGCAAAAATGTAATTTTTATTCAAAAATAAAAAGGCTAGATACCCCCTATTTTCATATTCAGGGAATAAAACCTTCACCAGTAATTAATTGATTTTTATATATATATATACATATATGTTATTAAAATAGTAACATATGGGTATGGTACATCTATGCTTTTAGATAAGTAGCTGTGAAGGATGCAGATATTTATAGAACCAATGGATCAAGCTACTAGACAACAACAGGTAATTGAGATTTACAACAATCACATCAGTGGAGAAATCTTTACAAGCCTTTTTCACCTGCTAGCCTGCCAGAATGGCTTATGCTAAATAAAATACAACTCAATTCTAACAGCAGGCTTATCCAAAATTATTTAAACAAATGTTATACCCAGCAAATTAATATCTATAAAAAGTCACTCAAAGAAAAAATGTCTCCACTAATTAAAAAAAACTAATTCAATAACCAGAAGTAGGAAGAAATATTAACAGCCTATAATTTTTCTTTGAATGGAAATTTCAGTCAACATTAAGTATCAAGTGCTCAATGCTTAACAAATTAAATAAAAAAATGAAATGAAATGACTATCAAAAGCCACAACATTGAAAATTAAATGAACGAAATGATTACAGTGATGAGTCAAAGAACAAGTACATTTTTTATGTCGAGAAACTTGGAATGTGAATTGCAATTATTTATAATCAAATTTTTCAAGTTCTTGTACATAAAATTGACTCCGATTGACATGGGCTGTAAGCTGATTTTGATATTAGAAAAGTTGTTTCAGAAATTTTCATGATCTTTCTTTCCAATGAATGAATTTTATTTATTATGAAAATGCAATGGGACATTCACAGCTCTGAATATTCTCAAATCTGCCAGATAACCCTTTTTTGTAAAGGAAGCATACAAACTGTTTGACCATATATCTGAGTCGTAAACAATGGATAAGTAAGGAGAGTCCAAAGTTTTGGGGAATATCAGCAATGGTCTTTATGAAAGTATAGAAAATAAAGTACCATGAAAGCTTCAGTATGTTAATCTTCATCTTATTAGGTAGCACCACATCATTTCAATGGTTTTTTGTAACATGCACCCTTGCTTTTGTATGATTTTAAGATTTGAAGAGATTATAGAAGAAGTAAACAGAGATGCAGAAATTGTGCTTTATAACAGATATATATTGTAGTAAATAAAAAACTAAAATAACTCTTTGAATACAATATTTTGAAACACCCACAACCATCAACAAACTAAAAGTCAAATTATCATCAAAACTAAGGATACCCAGATGGTGCAATCTCTTTACAATACTCTGATTACAATTAATATTGAGCAATGACAGGAAACCCAACAAACAGGTGCACATTGACCATAGATGCAACCATCAAGCACTCAATGTGGGACGATTTGATGTAGGTATGATATTGTAAGTTTAGACGCCACCAAAGCAGCCACCTCAAAGGGGGATTGTCTGGGAAATCAGTGGTAAAAATACCATTGATCCCAAAAAAAATGGGCCTGCAGAAGAGCAATATGTGGCTTGACAAATGAGATGTTTCCCACAACTCTTTTGCCATTGATATCTTGGCAGGTGCCTTGTGGGCAGATTTGGAAGCCAATTCCAGCTGTTATTAGCATTTCTTGGTGTATTTTTTAGGCACAGATGCGAATAGGCTTCTGAGCTCTATGCTAAATTTCATGATAGCAGGTGTGTTGTTGAATGCAGGAAGGTGGGGCATTTTGGGCTCTGTGTTTTTGGATTTTTCCTTGTATTCCATGATTTCTCTTGTGGTGGAATTGTTGATGATTGAAACTCCATCTTGGTATGCACGTGCAGCCATGTAGTGTGATCCTCCTCTCCTTTTGTCGGTTGTGATTAGGATGTCTATTGTTTGGCCTGGATATATTACTATTGCATGGGTTTCATATGGTTTTGTGTAGCAAGCATCCACTACTACAACTGTCAGCTTGTGTTTTGCAATGCACAAAGTCTAAGTGGCTGGCATTCGGAAAAGATTAGACAAGCTAAGACTTGAATCAAATCAATTGGTTATAATATATTCAGGTTCACATTAATTGTATAGGGTTCTAGTTGATATTACGTTGTAGATAAGGATATTGTGACATAACCAATCGAAACTATTAAGGAAACTGGCCCCAACCAGTTAGCCACTGTGTATATTCAACAGGAAGGAGGATAACATTTCTGTTGTTACTGGAAAGAAGATTTTTCAAGGATGAGACAATATTATTACTCGATCTTTACCTCACTGGGCGTGGCAACACTCAGCAGAATAGTATTATGATCTACCAATAACCACACCAGTAGAATAGATAATAGGAAAGCCAGGAGGTATGGGGGATGGGGTCTAGCGCTGGTAGTTAGGGGAGTTCCTGCCCAGCATTGCAGCCACACTAGCAATAGTATAACCGAACGTGGAAGGCTTACACATCTAGTTTGAGCCTTCATGCAACTGCACTCAATGAGTTGTGCCATCATATATACATGTTGCTGTTTGCAAAAAAACAAAAAAACTTCACACCATTACTCACCGTCTTTGATACCATCTAAAAGAGGAAGGCAAATGTTTGATAGTTATTCATTTAAAAAAATAAAAAATGCATGTATCTTAGAGAGAAGTATGTGATTAGTCAATTAGAGAAACTAAATGAACCAGTGAATGCTACAACCAGAAAATGAAATAGACAATTACACCAACATTGACAACATTCTAGAAAATGAAAAGTGTTCTGGCTTTGGGTAAAGGAAGTGTGGAATGTGAGAAGCTTCTAGTAGCAATTGAAACAAAAATGGGGGAGAATATCAAGGGAGAATCGAGGTTGTTAGTCTAAAGGAAAGCTCTGTAACAGATCGTGAACATTGAAATGGACAAGGAGCAGGTCAAGATCGAATAGAGTATTAAATTGCTTTGTGATGATTCGATTCTCCGAAGATATTTTTCTCTTAGCCGGCCTTTCAATTTTAAATTTGAAAATGGTTGGTTTTTTATTCTATTCATTTATGTCATGTGGCCAGGTGTAAGCTGAAAATTTTTCAATGCTAATAAGGTCAATTGAAATTTGTAAGAGGAGATGGATATTTCAGTATCGGATAGGAGATATTTATAGAGATAAGATAGAAAATTTAAATGTTATTTTAACAATGGATTTCAAATTTATAAATTTATATGTATAGTCTATTTATGGATAAATATTAGATATTATTTTTCCTTCTAGGAAAACTCTAGAATTTTGGTTAGAATACATAACAATATTTAATTGTAAGTTGGATATAACTTTAGTAAATATTTGATTTATTTGAATTTGTTGATTATAGGATAATCAAATATAAATTAAGAGACTTTACTAAGGATATTAACCTTAGTTTATCTTACCTTTGATAAATATTTTCAAATCCAATTTCGTAGATTAAAATTTTATTAGATGTAATATAAATTTTATATAGATTCAATCTAGTTAAGATAAGTAGTTGTACTATTAAGTTTTAGATCGACTATTTAAAATTTAGAGATTGGATTTAAATTGTGAGACTTAATTGATATAATAGTTTAATTAAATTAGTTAGAAGCTATTTTGTTAAACTATAATTTAAATAAAGGATTATATCACAATATATTAAATTAATCTTATGATTATAAGATGAACGTAAATTATTCGTTAAAATTGTAATTAACTTCTTATCGTTATGTAAAAGTGTTTTCAATACCATTTGGAACTCGTTGACCAATTACAGGAATGGTTGACTTTTGGTCAACCATTAGTCAAAACCTAGGCAAAACATCTCGGTTTGCAAGCCTAGACCTTCCCTGTTGAGTTCAATACCTTTATAACCTATTACACAGTTATCAATGTAAGGTTGACTTTTTGGTCAACTTAGGTTGATTTTAGACTACCCCGTTTTATGTACCGATCGAAGCTAGTGACCTAGGGGTCCCTATAGGAAAGATTGGAAATAATTTCGTGAAGTTTGACATTGGGTCAAACTTGGCCAACCTTTCTCTGGTTGGACCTTGGGTTTGAATTTTGAAACACTTAACATTATCGATAAACCATATATTTCTTCATCGTTATGTGTGTACTAAGTATGATGGTGTCATACTATTTTAAAACTTTAGCAAGCTTTGTTGGTTATGCTTGTGTGATGATAGTAGTAAACATTAGGTTTAGAATAAGTTGGGATTATTTGATTTTGTGTAAGTTAATGAAACCTTATTTATTTAATCCTTGATAATTAGTTACACAATTCTAATTATGAAGATTTAAATCGAAGTAAATAAATATTCAAACTTCGATTAGAGATATATAGTTGATTTATTATATTTTTAGAATGTCCAGTTAAAATATGGAGATTGGAATTAAGTACTTATTTTATTATGACTTTATCAAAATTATTGATGTATTAGCAATTTCTTATTGCCAGATTGAGATTATCGATTTTATTTAGAAGAATTAAAATTAGATTTAGATTGGATTTAAGTTTGTTTAATAAATAGACTTCCTATTAAAGCTTAATGGTAAGATTTATTTATTTGGTTAGTATTTTTATCTCTAGAATAATTGAATTTTTGTATGAAGAAACAAAAGGGGGATTTAGCTATAGAAAATTTTAAAGAGAGATTGTTAAAAGTAAAATTATTGTTAATTTAGCTCATTAATGAACTCTATTAAAATAGTAAGTTTGATTTACGATTTAACTTTTAAATTAAAAGTTTATAAAAAAATATGATTTAAAAGATCATTAAAGCTCATTTGATAAAAATAACTAATTTTATGGGTTATTTTAGTGAATAAGTATGTTAGCTACTTTATATTAAATGAAATATAATTTAATCAAGGTATAGCTAGATTGAAAAATTGCTTTAATGATTCCTTAATATGGATTAATCAATTATCATACAAGATTATCAAAATGTCATCTATGTCTTTTAGACAACCATTAACATTATTTAATCAAGTTGTTATCTAATGTTAAATAAGAATTCATGTTAATGTATTACTACTTCTATATGATCAAATAAATTATCATAATCATTTAAAATGTTGTAGAGACTTAAGCAACATTAATTATCATATAGTCGATAATCTAGTGAGTGATGTGAGTCAATGTAGGGTTATGTGCATGCTTAGTACATATTAGTATCTTTAAAAAAAAAATTTATGATTGGATTTTGCACCAAGAATTTGTATAAATATGTGCCAAAGATTGAGGTTAGACTTATAAACAAAATGCATGAAGCAAAATAAGTTATTCATAGAAATGTAACCCTTGAGACATATGTCTTTGAGAGTGTTTGGTCATGTTCTGTAAGCACACCTTGGACACAAGGTGTTGTGTAGCTTGTACTCCCTTCTTGTGGCTAAGTATTAGTCACTTTGTTTATGTGATTTAATTTGATTTTCAGTTTGGTTGAACTTGAGAGTGTAAAGGACTAGCTTGACTTTATTTTAAGTTTCTTATAACCATCTAGCCACCAAATTTTCATTTATCTTTTAAAAATGTGGTTCTTAATCACATTTATTTTTCCTTTGGATTTATTTAACTTTTGAGATTTAAATTCAAAGTTTTTGAACCATGATTTAGATTTCTTTTGATCTTGAGGTGGCTAGGATGTATGTTGTGTTGCTAAGTCTTGTTTTGAGGAGTATTGTTCTCTATCATGTTCAATATGGAACATTGATAGAATGTATAAGTGAGTAGGTTGTGAAGAGTGTACCATTATCATTCTTGAAGGCATATTGTGCTTAAAATGTGACTTATCAATTCACAAATGTTCAAACTAGTTTAACATGCACATGGTAATGAATGTCAGATATGTATTGCTTCAAATAAATTACCGTTGGTCTAAATGTTTGATGTGAGTATTCGATACTATGAGGACATAGTATAGATGAGGTCAATTCCCCTACCTCTTTGATGAAATCTAGGAGGATGTTCATGCCTAGAGGGGGTGGATGTGAGACCTACCAGACAGTCATACTATTACTATTATGTGTTCCATGCTTTCAGTACTTATTTCATAGGCATACTAGACAATTTGGGACACTTTTGTATTTAAGGATCTGTTGAATCCTATTTTATATGTCCAGTACCTGATTATGTAATTCGGGTACACTTGAGATACTACATGTTATGTTTCAGTTTTAGTTATGGTTATGTACATATAATGTTATATGATGTTTTGAAACTATTGTGATGAAAAGACGGTTTAGGAAACCGAAGTTGTGCTTAGTTGATTGATTTACAAACATAGTTTTAAACCATGTAGTTGTGATTTATTATGTTTATATCATGTTTATTGGACCTACTGATGTGTGCAATGAGAGTGCAGGATAAGTTGACCATGGATCTAAATGAGGGGATCCAGTATTGGAACCTATGTTTATACCGTGCATACCAAGGTCCTCTTTGAATAAAGAGATGTGGACCTCATTGTATTGTCTTTTATTTGTAAAAGTGGTTTGCATGTGTGTAATTAAATTAGTTAATGTTTATGTGAATTAGCCATGTCAATTGTTTTATTAAAATGTGCCAAATTTGGCAAATTGTGGCTTATGTGTTGGCATGGTTAAGTATTTTAGTAATTGATTGGGTCAAGGGCCTAACTAGGGTGTTACCTTAGGGTTGAATCAACTAACCTTGGGTTGGGAAGTTTCTAGAAGTCAACCAAGAATAGAAATCCGTGCACAAACTTTAGGGGTAGTTTAAGAGGGTCTTTTAGGCTCCTAGAAGGTAACCCGGGTCAATTTTAGCTACCCAACTTGGTACCCTATGGGTTAGGGGTCATTTTCAGTCATTAATAAGCTTCTAAACTCATTTATTACTCCCCTAAAGTCTCAATTTCAAACTTGGACGGATTTGAAGAGTTGTGAGGTTTTGGTTAACCTCTCTCTTCTTCCCAAACTTGCATTCAACACCATTTATGGTGAAGGAAGGCAAGTGGGAAGAAGGGAATGGAAGTTTCCCTTCTCTCTTCTCATTGGTTACTAGGTTTAGGAGGTTTTCCTATTTAGGTAAGGTTTTGGGAAGAGTTGAGTGTTCACCCACTCTCTACTCTTAGAGACAGATTCAGAATTGAGGAAGCCTTTGGAGAAAAGAACTTGGAAGGAAAGCTCCTCTCAACTTCAATCCACCTTTAGCTTGGGAGTAAGGTTGGTTTCTTGATTTGAAAATGCTTACATAGACTTGTGTGTTCTTGAGCTTGAAGCTCCATTAATGGAGTCCTATGTAGTTTTTAAGTTATTTTCATGTTGGGTTTATGAAATTTTATTTTGTTGTGTTTACGTTTGTGCTATATTTTGCATGGGTTTTTCAAGGCACACTCACCCTTGGGAGGGAAGAGTAACCTTGGAGGGGGTGGTAGGAAATGACTCCAGTTTAGTGTAGAGTCTCCCTTGTGTGGAGTGAAGTACATGGGTATATGGGTGCCCATGATGCCAAACATGCCTAAGGGCACTTTGGGGGGGCATAAGGAGGTTATTGTTCATGACTACATCTTGTGTGGATGGTCATTTCAAGTCCATGTGTGACTTGAGGATATTAGTTGTTTGGCTATCTCCTACTGAAGGTCTACCACCACCCCTATTCTTGGAAGGCCTCTTGGAGACCACCTTTTTGTTCTACCATGTGTTGGGAAGTTTTGGAATGTGGATTTCTATAAGTGTTTGTTTTGTGTAAGTTTCATGAGTTCTTGATTGTATCCTGTTCATGTCTGGATCCCCAACCTCGGGGGTGGCCATGTAATGGCCTAGGTTGGGAGGTGAGCTTCCGTGGTCAACCTCACTCTATCAGGTATTTTGTGACAGATTTTGAAGATGCTCTTGGGAGCTTGGCTATTGTGAAGGGATGGGCCTTCATATTGTTGTTCTAAATGTGACCCTTATAAATCTATATGAAAGCATGATGTTCTTCCTTAAATGTGGTATTCGGTGGAATTATGTTTTGTAAAGAGCCCTTGTGATAGTCAATATTGTAACTCTCAAAGTTGTAAATCCTGTATACTTTGGTAGTGATAGGATGTTATGTACCTCATGAAGGGAAGTTGTGAATTCTTGTAAATTAATGATTTAAGTTTTAATTCATAAGATTCTTGATATAATGTCTTTTGCAAGGTTGATTTCAAACAAACTATTCTTTTGTACAATTTATTGATTTTGAGAAGTTAAGTAGATTTTTATTGATTAGGTAGATCTTGTACTAAATGTTTCTATAAGGTTATATGAATTTATGTTTAATATCCTTGCATAAAATAGAACCCTTGTAAAGATTTATTTAATTAAAGGAATTTCATAAGAATATATTTAGGAATTGAAATTGAGAATTATTGGTTTATTGGATCAAATTTCTTATCAATTTTACTCCATTCTTAACTTAGATAAATTACTCTTAAATTGATCTGCATATATTTTAACTTGTTAGGGTAATAGAAATTGTTGAAAATAAAAGAATTAATCATCTGATGAAATATCATAAAGATAAACATAAAGTATTGTAAATAGGAAGATGGTTTGATTTAGTAAATTGCACCTTACTATTATTGAATCTAAGATAGCTTATTGAGATTTTTTTTAAAAAAAAAGTTGTAGTTGTTGTTTGTTGTGTTCATGCCTAAAAATTTTGGGCATGACAACAATCAACTCTAAACCATGCCTTAGCAATCACAAATGACTAGCTATAAATATCTTTCCTCTAAATGATATAATCAAGTTGGCCTATTAGAGCCACCTTTAAATCATATTAGAAAAACCATTACATATTCCAATAATAATTCTGTTAGCTCTACTAAGCATGCATCACAACTCGGGGCCTGTCCAAATCAATAAGTGTAGACACACGCTACACACTGTCGGCTCCACCAAACTAACTAAAACTTTCTCCTCAAGATAAATTACATCATGTGCTCTTAACTAAACATTATTAAATATTCTCCAATCACTAATCCAAGGGTGCATACCATAATGATAGGCACAACTCCTGTACCAACATAATCTATGTTGGCTCTTTTGAATAAACATAGGAAACTGTAATTGGTGAATAATGACTAGATATCTTCACTTCTACTGGTCATCATACTCTACCTCCATGAATATAACATCACTAACATGTCTTCATCATATATCCAAGCACCCAAGGCTCCATAATGACTATACAAACAATCACTCATAGAACATTTCCTATTACTCTGTTAGGAACACTGCTGATACAAACTGCTACATAACTGTCGGTACTCAATATCAACATCTACATCCATGATATCATGCTAATAACATGTTCATACTACATATACTTAAAGTTCACTACATGAGTCTTCCATGCATGTTGCTTACCATATGTTGTCATCAATGACAAACATACAGTCAGAACTGGCTTGTTGGAAAATCTCCAACATATAGCATTTGTGTTGTCACAATATATAATCACTAGATTAGTGATCACCTCATTCATTCCTTCCAACACTTGTTTTATCCAAGAAATATTTGTACACTTAGAAGTAGCAACAACATACTCTGCTTAAGTAGTAGACTAAGAAATACATGCTTGTTTCTTCCTTATCCATGTTACAAGCCTTTCTACCAAAAAGAAAACTCCACCAGTTGTTCTCTTCCAGTCATCAATGTTTCCATCCCAATCTATGTCAGTGTAAACTCAGAGTTCAAAATTACCTTCTTTTTTATACCATAAACCATAATCTTTAGTTTTCTTCAAATATCTCAGAATCCTTTTAGCAGCAACCATATGTGGTTCCTTAGGATTAGAAGGAAATATTGCTACAATCCCTACTACATGTGCTATATCAGGCCTATTGTGTACCACATACATCATTTTTCCAATCATTGATCTATATAGTGTATAATTCACCTTAGTTGATTCATCATCTTTTGTGAACTTACATCCTATCTCCATCGGTGTACCTACATGTTTTGAATCTTCCATGTCAAAAGTCTTTAATACTTCCTTGATGTATTTTGATTGTGTTATGAAAATCCCATCATTTTTTTGTATAATCTACAGACCTAGAATGAATTTAATCTCTCCAAACATTGACAATTCAAACTCTTTTCTCATTTCATTAGAAAAAGATTTGCAAATAATATCATGTCCTCCAAATATTATATCATTAACAAAAATTTTAGCAATCAAAATATTGTCATCAGATTCTCCTTTCATGTATAAATTGCTATTGTCACTTGACCTTACAAAGCCAGTACTAATAAGATAAGCATGTATTCTTTCATACCATTATCTTGGTGCTTGTTTCAGTCAATACAATGCTTTGTGCATTATACATACCATGTTCTTCTTATTTGGATAAACAAAACCTTTAGGTTGTTCTATGTACACCTCTTCCTCAAGAATTCCATTAAGAAATTCTAATTTCACATCCATTTGATATACTTTGAATCCCTTATGTGAAACATATGCACGTAATATTCAGACTCCTTTAAGTCTTGCTACTGGTGAAAAAGTTTCACCATATTCAATACCTTCTTCTTGTGCATATCCCTTGTATACAAGTCTTTCTTTGTTTCTAGTTACTTCATCATTCTCATTCAACTTGTTTATGAAAATCCACTTAGTACCAATTACATTTTTATCACTTGGTCTTGGTACCAATGTCCATGTTTTGTTTTTCTCTATCTGTTCAATTTCTTCATTCATGGCCTTAATCTATTCCTCATTCTCAAGTGCATCTCTAACATTCTTAGGCTCAAATTCACAAACTAAGCATGCATTTTGTCTTAACTCACTTCGTGTCATCATGCTAGCTTTCTTGTCTCCAATAATTTGATTTTATGGATGCTGTCTTCTAAAAAATCTCACCAGTACTTGTTCTCTTCTTTTCTCATCATTTGCTTCAAGTTCATTTTCTTCCTCGGTAGCTTCTTTGTAGTTCTGGGTTTTCATTTTCTGATTCTCAGTAGCATTTTCCTGTCGCTCAGTAGACTCAGCCTGTGGTTTAGGTAGATAGTTTGGATGATCAATATATGTAAACCTACCATAGTCTTCTTGTTCCTTCCCACTTTCTTCATCATTCTTATTAGCAAAATCATCAACTTTCACATTAGCACTTTTAATCATTTTTTTAGTAGCCTTGTTCAAACATTTGTATGCTTTTCTCTTAGCAGAATATCCTAGAAATATTCCTTCATCACCCTTAGAGTCAAATTTACCATTTCTATCATCTTTCAGAATGTAACATCTGCTTCCAAAAATTTTGAAATAACTTACATTTTGTGTGTAGCCAAATTATAGCTTATAAGCTATCTTATTTGTGTCTTTCTTTAGGTGAACTCAGTTCAAGGTGTATACAATGGTGCTAACAACTTCTCTCTAGTATATTTGTGCAAGGGTATGTGAAGGATCATGGTATGTCAAAAAGTGGCGATGTGAAAAAGAAGTCCTGATTGATAAGCTCTTTGAAAAACAACTATAACTTTCAAATAATATAACATTTTTTAAATTTGAAATATACATCACATTCTATGCTTCACCTAATACAATAATGATAAACAATTCTTTCAATTTGATGAAGTTTAGACTAAGTTAAGGTGGTTAGACATGAGAGTTTTTATAGTCAAGAAAATTTGTAGCAGACAAATCATAATTAATTATTTACTTGGAAAAAAAATACAAAAAAATATACATCACATCCAGACATGAGTCTAATACTTTTATCTAGAATCTTATAAAAAAATATTATCATTTGATTTTGTTTAGTGTGGTCAGACATACACCTATTTGTTATCTTTCTAATCCTGATTGATATACTTATTGAAATATAGCTATAACTTTCAAACTGTATAACATTTTTGAAATCCAAAACATGTGTCGCATTCTATGATTTTCCTAGTACAAGAAAAATAAAAAAACTTTTCAATTTGATAAATTTTAGACTAAGTTAATATGGTCAGACATGATAATTTTTGTATTCTAGAAAATTTGTAGAAGGGAAATCATAATTCATTATTTACTTGAAAATAAATTACAGAAAAATATATGTTGCATCCGGATATGAGTCTACTACTTATATCTATAATCTTGTAAAAAAAAAGTCATTTGATTGTGTTTAAGGTGGTCAAACATACACCTACTTCTTATTTTTTCATGAAATTTTCCTACTACTACATTGAAATTTGAAATTTTGAACATATAGAATAATTGTTTTTCAAAAAAGGCCTAGTATATCAGAAACTAAATTCAATTTTCTATAGATTCCATTATTACATATTTTTGATATAATATTTATAACTTGTTCAAATTTTAATGTCAACTTGCCTAAACTTGATTTTCTGAATTTTCATTGCCACTTAAGGGCCTAGTTTGGCATACCATGATCCTGCACCTACCCGCAACATCTTTCTCAATCATTAGTGTTCTAGCACAGTCAACTAGAGATCAATTCCTTCTTTTTGCAATACCATTCTGCTCTGGTGTCCTCGGTGCAAAAACCTATATTTTAAGTCCATGCTCATTAAAGAAGTTAGAGAATTCATTAGAAATAAACTCACCTCCTTTATTAGATCTTAAGAATTTTAAATCCTTCCCATTTTACCTTTCAAATTTAGCTTTATACTAAAAAATTTTGAAAGCTTCAGATTTCTCTTTCAGAAAGATAATTGTCATCATCCTAGAGTATTCATCAACAAATAAAATGAAATATTTGTCACCATAATAACTTTGAGTTCTCATGGGACCATGAAATTTGGTATGTACCAACTCCATAATTCCTTTAGAAGAATAGTCTTTGCTTTTAAAACTAGATTTAGTCATTTTTCCTTTCTCACATTGATTGCACATAACATGATCATGTTTATCTAGACTCCGTAAGCCTCTAAATCTTCTCTTCTTACTAATCTTAACCATGTTATCAAAATTCACATGACACAATCTCTTATAGAACAACCACACATCTTCATTTCTATCCAACAAATAAGAAGCTTCAACACTATCAAGATAAAATAGATTACCTTTGGATTGTCCACTAGTACCAACTAGCTTTCTAGTTTCACCATAGATTGTCACCTTTCTACTTTCAAATGCAATTCAGTGACCTAAATTAATCAATTGTGCTACACTTAATAGATTATAGTTAATTCCTTTCACCCAATATGCATTGTCACATGTAATCTTATCATTCAACAAGATAGATTCTTTTCCTTTCACTTGACAAGGTGTATCATTTCCCATTTTAACAGATCCTCCATTGTAGTATTCAAGGTATTCAAATTTATCCTCATCACTAGTCATATGTGTTGGAAACTAGAATTGAAGCAATTGTTGTTTTTTCATTGATGTCAAACCTTAACTAGTAAGACTGTTGCTACTTAGGAAAGTACTATATCTATTTGAATGATGAGAAGGGGACAGGCAGGGTTGGTAACAATAGCACCTAAGAAAAGGTTGAGTTATCTTGATACTACAATGAGTACTTGATTATGTTTCATAATGATAATATAATGTATTTTTTATCTTAGTAATATGAAGACTAAACTGGTAGGCTTAACCAAGAAAAAGAGGAGAAATCTAGTTTAAGCCGAGTGATGTTAGTGTCGATCGAGTTTGTGTATGCCGAGAAAATCCAATGTTGACCGAACATCAGTTAATTGTCGAGGAAGACAGTGTTAGTCAAGGAAACAATTTTAGTATTGACCAAGCTTTCTAGTATAGACCGAGAAGTTGAACACAGTATTGACCAAGCATTAGTATTTTTATATTTGAAGGGAATTCAGATTTCCAGTCGACATTGTTGAATTCTTGGATTATGTAAAACATGTTGACTTTATTTATTGATTATATGGAAGCATTTAATGCACTATAAAATGTTTTATTGTAAATCTTTAAGAGATTTGAGACATTTCTAGAAAAAGAAGACAAAGAACATAAAGTGGGTAGATTCAATGAATCTGACCTAACCCTAAGATCTATAGAGGAGATCAAGCGGAAAAAGATGTATTGACCTAAATAAAGTTGTATTTAGGAAACCTAAGCATGAGGCTGAAAATAGAGAGAGGATACTGGTGGTGTTATTGACTGTATAAGTAGAGTAGGTTGAAGGAGAAGAGTTATGATTGCTTGAGGAGAATACCGAGCAAATTAGTGATGGTGATGGCAAAGATTCACAGTCAATAAACCAGTATATGTGTATGAAATTGGATCTGATATTTGCAAAGTGAGTTGTATGTTTTCAGATCATTAGTACTGCTACTTTCTAATAATTGTAATAGTCAAAATCCTTTTAATAGAGGTTGACCTAACAGTCATATGTTAAATCCTTTGAACAAGGTTGCATTCTAATGGAGTGTATGTAAGTCCTATAACAAGGTGCACTTTTAAAAGAGTGGTTTAAATCCTTTAATCGAGTCACACCTGACAGTGTGTTTGTAACCTTTGACAGGGTTGGCTTTTAGCTGATCTCACTTCAAAAGAGTGAAAATAATAGTAGCATGTTACAAAGTGGTTTTTCCCAAATTGGGTTTCCACTATAAATCCTAGTGTCAACACTTGTGTGAATGTTTTGGTTTAAACATTTCTATGTTTTACAAGTTAGATATAGTTGGGTAGTGGACTGCAATATTATATGTTTCTATTATGCAATCAGTAATGACCGAGTAGGTGTTGATTGTTAGATCTAGTTTGTTGAAGAGTTTTAAAGTTTGTTTTATACATCTGGACCTAAGAACAACTAATTCACCCCCCCTCTCTATTGTTCTAAATCATATTAACAATATGATGTGTACAACCACTATCAATAATCCATTTATCATTCTTGCTAACTTTAGATATAAGTGTTTTTTCTACATACCTTTCTTCTTCTTCTGAATCATCTTTCATTGAAACAAATACCACTTCAATTTCATCATCAATGTCAGTGTTGGTGTCACTATCATAATCTCCAACAAGGTAACATTCCTTCTTAACTTTTTCTTTGTAGTCTCGGTTGTTTCTTCTGTCATAGTGTTGGTTTCCTTTGTTATCTCTTCTGCCAAACTTTCCATCACCAGACCAATCATTGTCTTTATCTTCTTCTTTCCTATTAGGACATCTAGTAGCAATATACAATTAAAACAAGCTAAAGATAACTTTCCTTTACCTTTCTGAAGTCTACTAGCCATAAGTTCTTCAAGCTCATCTTCATTGTCACTGCCACTTTCATTTTTTATGTTATGCTTACTGTTAGACTTACCAATCTTCAAGGATGACATAAATATAGACTCAACACTTGGTTCAATACTATTGTCATAGTTATTCAACTCAAAAGTAGTCATCTTACTAATTAGACTATCAAGTGTAAGAGTACTACCAGGTGCAAATCTCATTTTATGAATAACAAAGATTCTAATAGCATAGATAGGAAGCAAGGTTCTCAGTATTTTAGTTACAACAATGTCTTCAAAAATAATACCTCCTGCTCCTCAAATAAAATTGACCACCTCTTTGATTCGGTTAGAGTATTGTGTGATGTTTTCACCTTCTTTCATCTTCATATCATCAAATCTACCTCTCAGGATTTCAGCTTTGGCCCTCATTATATTTACATCTCTACCATAAACTAGTGCAAGATTGTCCCGCATTTCTTTCATTGTAGTGCATGCTTTGACATCTTCAAATTCTACTAGATAGAGAAACAACAATCTCTATCATAGTTATATTGTGTTCATGTCTACCTCTTAGCTGATCAACTATCAAATATACAATAGTCGGTTGTATGTATTCATTATCTAGGAGATGGAGAGAAGATTCTCTAATTCCAGATATGCACAGCCTCATCCTACTTTTCCATGTCAAGAAATTATCTTTGTTCTGCTTAGGCACTTCCCTTTTATACATCTTGTGATCTTTTGCTCAAGTCCTTGAAATTTTTGTCCAAGCAACCAATATGCTCTGATACCAATTGTTAGATAACTGAGAGGGGGTGAATCAATTAAATCAATTATCATACTGTCCCAAACTCTCAGATGTACTTTTTCAAACTTATTCAACAAATCAAACAACTCGATAAGATAAAATAACTATCTTTATGTTCATTTACTGAATACCAGTAATTATCCAAATTGCCTTTACTAATTAATCAAATATGCAACATGTAACGTATGGAAGCAAAATAATCATAACAAATAACACATAACACAAAGATTTAATGTGGAAACCCTGCTAAGGGAAAAACCAGCTAGGACTGGTAACCCAAAATATTTCACTCTTCTGAAGTGAGCTCAGTTAAGATCCAACCCTATTAAAGGTATAATGCACACTATTAGGTGTGACCTGGTTAAAGGATTTATCACTAACAGATAACTTTTGACTAGCAGTCACTATAGGGTCAACAAGATAACAATTAACATTCCTTGAATGTCATATGGAAATACAAAAGACTTTTAAGTCCACTTGGTTAAGATATTTTGTTGTAACAATGGTTAAACTGAGACAGTAGTGATCTGATTGAAATACAACTCAATTTGCAAGTATTCAAATCTATGCTAAGCTCATAAAAACTCTTCTAATCAATAACCAATTCACTTCATCATATCCTTCAACTTAGTTCACTTTGTGTTTATATCTCTGACACTCAGTTATGCCTGTAGTTCAGCTTGGTTTTGTTTGTAACCAGTTTTATTAGGAATGCATGAAAAATGTCTTCACATGAAATCTTCTACAGTCTCTATTCATTTGGCATAGTTCAATAATGAATCTCATGTCTCTTAAAAAAACATGTAATCTATTTTCATATCAGTCATTACATTTTGCCTCTTAATCTTCTTCATCCATTTTCCACTTCAAACTTCCTTGACAGATGTGTCAATAACATGTTTCATTATTCTTTCCTTTGATCATCTCTGAATTTTTTTAGCCATGGATCTTACAACAAACTTCATCTGTTACCAAGAACCATAAGCAATTTCCAACTCAATAATTTAAGTCAGCTATTATAACATTTAATGTTTTCATCCATACTCGGTTAATACTAAATGTGTTGGTGATAACTAACTTGGTTATTACTGTCACTTGGTATACACAAGACTGACTCAGTGTATACATAAATCTTCAATTACTAACCACATTAACTTGTTCAATTCTGATCCCTTCTTCAAAATAGAATAATGTAACATGCTTAGGTTAACAATATAATGCCATAGACTCATCAATAAGTTACCCAATCTATACCTTATCCTTATTTGTCATATCCATCTTTTGCTTATGTAGATGTCTCATTTATTCACCATTTCTTGCTTCTATAGATGTTCAAATGTTTGTATCTATCAGGATAAGTATTGTCATATTTTTACACATTTTGGAAGCCTAATTACTAGATGAGCTATAGTACCCTAGTTTGAGTTATTAAGTGATCTTGCTTAATATTTGCATTCATTTCATTGCAAAGTACATGAAAGGGAAAAAAGATAAACTGCATCTAAGATTACATGTGTCAATATCTTGAATATGCTATATAGAAAGAAGAAAGGAACTGAAAGGAACATCTATCTGAGCTCACACATACTATGAGCATAAAAAATGCAATAATTTCATAAATGAGTGCAAGTATACATAAATTAATGGAGCTAGATGCAAGGGTAACAGACATTGCCTGGTATGAGTTGATCTTCTATGTGCCTAGTGTGCTCCTGTGACCCTGAACCTGTAGAGAGAGGAAAATAGAGGGGTTAGATTTAATGGATCTAAGAAATGAATGGTGCCACAACATCTATAAGCATGCATATGTGCACTTAGCTATACACCTCTGACACGGGCTATGCTCAAGGCATGTGCATCAAGGAGCCTCTATAAATGAAAGAAGTACCATTGTTTTCACTAATATGTTTGTTCCATGTGCAGAGATAGAAGAGGCTAATTCATAAAAAATAGTAGAATACCAGGATCTAGATAAATGATGATGCCCTGTGATGTGGGCTCTATCGGGAGAATCTCAAATTTCCTGGAGAGAGACCACATCACAGGCCAAGAACACCCATGCTCAATAGTGTAACATTCTGTGGATAGTACAGTATCAGTGAGACACTCAGCCAAATAAAATAAGCATGGACAAGTAGAGCACTGGCAGTTTCAGAGGATATACTTCATTAGAATGACAGAAATCTATATGGCATCAAGTTGAACAGAGCTAATGACAGAGTACATAGATCTATGAAAGAGATAGGGGCACTCTGCTACATAGGTGTTCACATGATATTCATCATCAGCAAGATAAAGGTACATAAAGATCCACATGTTTAGAGAAAGTATAACATATGGTGTTTCAAGTTAAAAACTCAATGCATGTGTACTTCAAATGGCATTTAATACTTTAAGTGCTATAGCATGAATATGATAAATTTGCATTATGAATTCAAGAGAGCTCCAATTGATTAACTAGTACAATATGGCATATCATCATATGAAATAATGCATGGGCCTCAAGGAATAGTAATGAGGACAATTGTGATAGGTTGAGATGGTCTCATTTCACAAGACACCCTGGCAACTTGTGTAAATCAGTGAGCATGGTATCAATATGTATGAACAGTGAATGTAATACTTCAAGATGCAATGAGAAAACAATGGCAAGCCCTTGAAATAGAGAGACACAATGGAACAGTGAATGAACCGTGCCCTAGTTTACAGTTCATGGATGCCGAATCAAGTGGTAAATACAATAAACATCAAACAAAATCTTAGTGGCATCATGTCATGCCGTGCCCTAATGGCCTTTCAACTTCAAATAGTTGCAATGCTACTGCAATACACATGGTAATGAATACATATGATGCCCTAGCCTTAGCATTATCAGGCTATGTAATTCCATAGGGAACAATTCAAATATCAACAATGCAAGGAACAACAAATTCAGAGCAAAAATTGGTACCCTTGAAGATAGGTATCTAGCTCGTGTCATGCCATCAATGCTTCAACAGTACTACAACAACATGGTCTGAGACACAAGCATCATCAAAAAAATGCATCAACAATATGATGCCTTGTTCCTATGTTCTCAAGCTGAGCATGTAATAACAACAAGCGACATGTAGCATAGCATAATACAATAAAAGGCATGATAAGCTTGGGTCTTCGATAGCATCAAATAAACAAGTGTAGAGATATATATAATGCCCTAGCTATTGAAAGAAATAAACAAAGATGCTCAGGTTGCAAGCAATGGTGCTACAACAAACACAAAATCCATGCCCTTGAGATACAAAAGAGGTACATACCAGTCCCCTAGTCGGCATTACCAGTGGTCTCAATACCAATGCAAAAGGGAATGAAATAGAAAATAACATGGATGCCCTAGTTTTGTAATAGTGCCCTCAGATACAACAATTTGCTAAGAAATGGCAACACAAAATATCATTGCCCTTAGCTTTAACAAAGGAAATCAAATAAAGAGGCAAGGAAATTGAATGCACAGTGATATCAACAGTGAACAAGTAATGAAGCAATAGATACAATAGAGAAATCAAATCAAACCGAGCCCTAACAGATGCAATGAAAACCCAGTATTGGTACTATCAAAATGCAATGAGTAATGAATCAGATAAGCCTACCTCAAGATCAAATTGCCGAGATCGAGATGCTATTTCTAATTTCAGAATAGAAGTTGCCATCAAGGACTACTGAGGAATTTAGAAAGTTGCCAAGTGCTGAGAGTGAAAGCAATGATAATAGAGAATCCACTCATCTTCAATCGAGGGTTTCCAATAATAATATTCAATTAATATATCCTCCCCTTTCCTAGGGTTGAGTGTTTATTATTCCTTTTGCTAGTATCTCAAAAGTATGCTTACAAGGCTATTAATATATTTATCTCTTTTGAGGTGAATATATTAATTGATCTTATGCTAGGGTATTCCAAACATGGTGAAAGTTTTATTAGTAATTTCCTAGGGTTATTGGTTTTAAAATTAAAGAGGCTATGATTGCAATTAGGGAAGGGGGGGCTAGGTTTAATGGATGACTTGGCATTGGTTTGAATATTTTTGTAATATGGATTTTGTTAAAATGTAAATTTTTTAGATTTTCTCCTTGTTATTGAGTTGAGATTATCTCTAAAATATATTTAGAATCCACTTTATTTGGTAGAGAGGGGAATATTTTAATTGTAAAAGTCATTGCAAAACCTTGTTGTAAATACTAACATGTGGCATTTTATAAGCCATTGTCAGTTTTTCTTTATGATGCATGACTTAGTGGTGGGATAGTCTTCCTTTGACCATCCATATTTAGGGCCCCCACTTTTTTTGTCCCCCTAGATTCTCAGGAATTGGGCATCTAAATTTCAGAGTGGTGTGATCATGGTCCTAGTGGTAGTTTTTTTCTATTCTTGGTGAACTAGTGGTCTTCCATGCAGATTCTACAAATTTTCTTTATATGCCTCTCACCTTTGGTGATTGAAGGCTAGTTCTTCCTTCCCTCATTTTTAGGAGGTCAATGTTGTAGCTCTTGGAGAAGCAATCTGATACTTTGACTCCTTTTATTCTAGTTAATAGCAATTGTCCTTCTTTTCTACAGCTTTGTGAGTTGATTTAATGAATTTGATGTCATGTACTGTGATTGAAACTTGATCCTTTACTTGATATTTTGTTCATTTTGATGTTTGCAAGGACTGATTTTTTTTGAGGTTTCAATCTATGTGCATTTATATGTGTTTGAGTTGTGGAATCCATTTTCCCTTCTCATTTACAACCAGCACCTGATTAATTTCTAAGGGAAAAATCAGATTTGAGAAGAGTTGTGGTGTTTAGGTTATATGCTAGATTACATTGTGAGTCTATTTTCAGTTTGTGGATCTATCCAGTTTGGTGAATCACCTAATTTAAATTTTAGTTATTTCAATTCTATGCAATCTCTCACCCATTCCCTTCAAATTCAGTTTAGTTTCAGGTGATACCAATGGGAAAGCCAACCCTTAATTTGGAGGTTTATTCTCAGTGAAGCAGTCCCACATCTTGAGAGTATTCCCATGTTTCACGGGATTGCTAGGTTCCATACTTAGCCATCATGGGTGCAATCCCTAGTGACAACAATAAGTATAGTCAAGACTAGTTGACATCAATGACAACATATTGACTGATTTAATCATCTTACATATCACTTTGATATCTTGGTGATCTCTAATCACTATTTCTTTAGTTCATCAAGATATTCAATTATTTGTAGGTCATCAGGTGCAACTTAGTATTCTGATGGAATCAAAACCCCAAAAATGTCCCTTCAAATTTGAACAAGCTTGGCTCAGAGACCCTAACATATTGAATTTGATAGAAAAATGGTGGTCTGA
The DNA here is from genome assembly GCA_027943335.1 of Chamaecyparis obtusa. Lineage (NCBI taxonomy): Eukaryota > Viridiplantae > Streptophyta > Pinopsida > Cupressales > Cupressaceae > Chamaecyparis > Chamaecyparis obtusa. Next base: position 247,645 of record BSBK01010391.1, read on the forward strand.
ATCCAAGGTGACTACTTCCAAGATGTATATAGTATCATATAAGCTGAAATTGATCAAAAGGAAACTATTAGAGTGGAATTCAAACAAATTTGTAAACATCTTTGATTCACAACTAAATTTGGAAAAAGAGCTTAGCAATGTAAATTCTCAGGTTATTCAGTTAGGAATGGATGAATAACTCTACCTTAAAGAAAAGGAACTCCTTTTAGAATATGAGGAAACATTAGCAAGAGAAGACATTTCTTGGAGACAAAAATCTAGGGAAACTTGGCTTGAAGTTGGAGATAGAAATACAATGTTTTTCATAATAACACTAAATAGAGAAGAAACACTAATAGAATTTCATGCATTAATAATGAAATGGGGAATATACTCAATGATCCAAAGGAGATTTCTACTAAAACAATAAGTTTCTTTAGTGATATACTTAACAACTATGAGTGCTATAACCTAGATAAACAAAAAGAGTTACTTAAAAACATACCTAATGCCATCAAAAAACAACACAATAATATTTTAATAGAGAAATTCACAAATGAAGAAGTTAAATTAGCACTAATGCAAATGAATCCATATAAATCCCCAGGCCTAGATGGTTTTTTTGTTGTCTTCTTTCAAAAGTGCTAGCATTTTATTGGGAAGGAAGTCACTGAGGCTCTAGAAGGGGTCAGGAATTCTGGTAAATTGTTGATAGAAGTAAAAAACACCTTCATTTCCCTTATCCCCAAAAAAGAAAAAACATGTTAGCCTCAATGATTTTAGACTAATTACACTCAACAACACCTTATACAAGCTTCTAACTAAAACCCTATCCTTGAGATTCAAAAAACTCCTTCCTCTACTCATTAGTGAGGAACAAACTAGTTTTGTTATTGGTTGGTCAATCTTTGATGGAGTCATAATTGCACAAGAAACCATTCACTTGGTCCAAACAAACAAGAATCCCAATATGATTATCAAGTTATATATTAAGAAAGAATATGATAAGGTCGATTGGAGATTCCTTTGCAAATGCTTAGAAGCTTTTGGATTTTCTAAATGTTGGATCAACTTAATTTTTGAATGCATCACTACCCCTATGATCTCCATCTTAGTTAATGGAACTCCAGAAGGCTTCTTCAGCATTTCTAGAATTTTAAGAAAGGGTGATCCCATCTCCCCATTTTTTATTCATTATCATGGTTGAGGCCTTAGGATGAACTATTTCTAAGGAAAAAAAGAAGGGAACTCTCAAAGGTATTGCTATTACCAATAATATAGATTGAACTACCCATCAACAATTTGTTGATGACACATTGCTATATGGTGCAAGTAACAAAATAGAAGCTAGGTCTTTTAGAAGGATTTTGGATACCTTCACCAAGGCATCAGGAAAATAAATTAACCCAGATAAATTAGAAATATTCTTCTTTAACATGGACAAAAAGTTAGAATCAAATATTTTCCAAATTCTAAAATTTAAGCAAGGCAAGATGCCTTGCAGGTACTTAGGCCTCCCTTTAGTGAAAGGCAATAGATCCTCAGATATATGGAAAACTATGATTGTAAAGATCAAGAATAAAATGATTTCATGGAAAGGAAGATGGCTATCATTAGCTGGTAGAGAAACCATGGTAAAGTCTATCTTGGCAGCTATGCTAACTTACAAGTTATCATGTATCCATCTTTCGTCCAACAAATAGTTAGAATTAAATAAACATATGAGAAATTTTCTCTGGCAAGGGTGTGGTAATAAGAAGAAAACCCTCCCGATCTCTTGGGATAGATTATGTAGAACAAAAGATGAGGGTGGGGCGGGTCTCAAAAACTTAGGTGACCAAGGGAAAGCCCTTGGAGCTAAGTTAATTTGGAGAATGTTTAAAAATCGTGAGGCCAAATGGGCTAAGATTATTATTTCTAAATATTTGAGTGTGTGAGGCCTCACCTTGACCCATCATAAAATTATTGATTCATTCACACTTTGATACTTTATGTTTTGATACATTGATACACTTTTTGATTACCCTGATAGAGAGTCGAGATATTATGTTTGATGATGATGATTATATTGAATGGATTACATTTTGATGTGAACTAGGACCTAGAACATGTGGTTGATTTTGATTATGCATGTTTAGATATGTGAATTGATGAGAAGATTGGATCATGATTATACTTGATTATTTCATGGATGTTCATGATGACTATGGAATTACTATGTTTAAACATTTTTGAAGGAAAATTGTAATTAGGAATTAAATTCTGCATATTGATTAATGTTGCTAAGTATGAATTGAATATGTATATTGCATGTGATTTTTATTATCTTGGACTGCTGGTGCTCTAGTTTAGTGTGTAGGAAAGAGAACCATGGAACCAGTCAGAGAATCAGTAACCAACCATATGTGCAAACTGTAAAGCCAAGGTTTAATCTAATGAAGAGATTCAAACCTCATTGTTAAGTGATTTAATTCATGACCATAAAATTGTATGTATGTATTAGGTGTTTTCATTATGTAATTAGTGACATGTCAATGTTGTATTATGTGTCACTTGACACTTGTTATCTATTTATATAATGACATGTCTACTAAGGTTGACAATGCAACCCTAAGCCTAACTGACTTATTAGGAACCTAATTAAACCCCCTTGTTGGAGATACTTGCAAAGTTCCACCAATTTGATTATTTAAATTTAATTCTTTTCTAGCCACTTCTAGAGGTGAAAAAGAGGTCCTAAGGATCAATTTTAGATAAATCCAAGTACCTTAATGATAGGGGTATGGGTTAGGAGTGTTTCTAACACATCTAGAACCCCCTAGTGGCCTTGGTGACCCTTTTTATGATCTATTTTCCACATGCTACGAAAATGGAGTGAGTCTTGACCTTTTACCCAAACCCACACTCCTTTCCAATCTTGCATTTATGATAGGGGACAAGGAAAGCCAAAGGGCTTAAGCGTCAATTCTAAATTGAATGTTGGTGGGTGGGTAGGAGTTGGAGGTCTTTTTAGAGGCCCTTGGTAGAGTTAGTGGGTGTTCACCCACTCTCTACTTTTAGAGACATTAGGGTTTTGGATTGGAGGAAGAGAAAAGGGATTGGGCTCTTCTCAACTTCATTTTACCATAACACATTCTGAAGGTTGGTCTCCATTGCCATGAAAGTTCTTTATTTTTTGTTGTAAGTAGAATAGTATGCATTTCATTCTCTTGCATATGTGATATGTATTTGTGTTGTTGTTATGTAAGGGAATGGGATTTTGGGTTTCATTTCATGCTTATTGTGTTTATCATTGCTTGAATGAGGGAGTTTTGTGAAGAGTGTAATGGCATTACTCACCCTTGGATAGGGAAGAAGTGGCCATGTATGGGGGAAGGGGTTAGTTGGATTCCATGATAGTGTAGAGTCTCTTCTCATGGAGAGAAGAGGGAAAAAATGCAAGGTGTATCGGCCTTTGAATGCCACTGTTATTGATCCTAATTTTGGAGGAGATAAGGAGAAGATTGGATGGAAAAATGTATGTGGTTTTAGCCTTGAAGAGGCATGTTTATTGTATGTATTATTTTGGCATTCTTCTACATGGAAATCCACCTTCACCCCTTGTTATGGGTTCATGTTGAATCCCATTGTGCAAGCCTTGGGAGGGTGTTCTTATTATTGTGTTTATGTTATGTGAATGTGTGAAGGTTACCCATTGGTTACTGGTTCTCCTAGCTCAGGGATGGTCTCCTTGAGACCTAGGTTAGGAGGTGAGCTTCCCATGGTTCTCTTTTATTACAGGTTTGAAGTCAAGATGCTTGTGGAAAAAATCTTGGGAGAATTCTCTATTTTGGAGTGGTTGTGTGAGAGAAACTTTAATGTTGCATTCTTGATCCTTTTGTAATGAGATTCATCTCTTGTTGAATGTTGTAATGTTCATATTGAAATCTACATCAAGTAATATGTGAAATGATCTTATTAGTTATGTAATAGCTTCATTAAAGGAAGGAACATTGTATGTTATCCATTTGATTGTATACTTCTTCTATTTTGAAGATGTGTATTTGTAATTTGAGAGATTACCATAATGTAAAATGAAGAATCTTTATTTTTCATGCCTCTTGTATCATATTCTTTTGGAATAATGAAGTTAATCTTCCATTGTAGAATGATATCCAATGTTGGTAAAAAAACAATGTATTAGTTTCATAGAATGTAAAACCTTATTGGTATGAAAAGTTTGCAATCTCTTTAATGTTTTGGATTATGAATTTTCAAGTTCAATACCCTCCATATCTTCTTTGAAAACCTTCAATTTCAATAGGATCAACACCTTAAATTTGAAACCAATATTGCAACCTCAAATTCCTTTAAATAAAACATGATAACAATGGTTAATTGAGCAAGTTAAGACTCTAATAAAAAAATCACCTATTACGAATACTCAATTTATAACCTTCTTAGTGTAGTGCACTAATAGAGGATAAATGCATGCAATTGACTTCTTCAATAACAAAGCAAAGAGAACAAGATATTAGAAGAAATAATCAAACAATAACAATGTTACTTCCCAGAATTTTTAGAGAGCAAAATGCTCTCTAGAAAATGTATGGGAAGGGAAATAATTCTCTTTACCATAGAGAATATTCCCCTCCCAAGATTATTTTCCTAATAAGGGTTAGTATACTAACCCCTAACTTAATCCCTATTAGTAACTAATTCTAATTATTAAAGGAACTTTATATTATGTCTTTATACTCTTGCATACAAGTGGGACCCACTCCATTATAATATTCCTAACCAATAAAATAATTTAATATCATAACTTATCTTAAAATTTTTCCTTACCTTATACCCCTGGCATAGGAAATGGGGAGCAAAGATCACATTTATTAGCAAAGACTTTTCTGCTTAATAGTGGGGACCACCTTCTATGTCATCATGTTGGGTACCTTCCCCAACACCTGAACCTTGCACCATATCTCCTTCTCTCCCATGCATTCCTTGCTACAAATTTGGGAGTCTAACATAGAATTAGAACTTATCTCTTTGACAAGTTAACCTCTTCCTATTCCCATGCATAATTTCTAGTGTATTGGGCTAGGTTTATTAAGGATTGGTGGGCACAAATCCCATGACACCTCAAATCTGCCACTTTCATTATAACTCTCCAAATGTACCATGCTTCTTATTACTTGCTACTTACATAAGTTATTACTTACCTTTTTGACATGTCACCTACCTCCCCACTCCATGCGTAATTTCATGAAATTTGGGCTGAGTTGATGTGGTTGGTGGACCCCAAACTCAAGCCTTGAAATATGCACATGCCCTTTCTAAAAGGGTTTCCTTGCATGTATTCATGCAGGCCTTAGTATTGTTTGGAAATCCTATTTCCCCCACCCAGTTGGCAAGTGGGCCATGATGGCATAGATTAGTAGGTTTAATAGGTTGGGGTTAGTAGGTTAGAATAGTAGACTAGTAGGATTACTTTTAGGATTTGATTATTGTTCAATTTTATTATTAGTTTTAACTTTATTTGTTGGTATATTCACTTATTCAATTAATCATTAGTTTAGAGATATATTAATTAATATGTCTAGACTTAAATATTAATAAATCAAATTTTTATTTGATAGTTATTTTATTCTATTGATAATTAGTTTAAATAAGGTCAACTATAATAGTTATTTGAGTTATTTAAATTGTTAATAGGATTAGGATCTAATGAATTGGTCTATTTAAATTAATTTAATGTATTAGTAGGTTATTAGTATGAATCAGAATTAGTAGTGTAACTATTATATTTCTAATGTTGAGATAACATTTTGTTCTAGTTACAATGTTAGGTTTATTGTCGGGTTACAATTGAAATTCAGTTGCTAATGTAGTTATCCCATGAACCATTATTGTAGGATAAATTATCTATTTGAGTCGGATCAAATCATGTTTGAAAGCTATAACCTAGGTAGACATATTAATTGTGGGTATAGTTTGATTGGAATAAATTGAATATTTAATGCCTAGGTATCTATGAATACATCTTGACTGAAAGTTCTATAATGGAATTGTTTGCACTAGGGCTCCGCTATCCGAACTCAGATTTTTATGACAATAGTTATGAACTTAAACCCACCAGACCCACAGTGGTACAATGATACTCTCAGAGATTAATGCTCTGAAACTTAATCCTAGGTTGTGGCCAACTTACCGCAGTCGACTTATCCCTAATCTTTGAACGCTACTCTCTAACATCTGAGCCTTTAAAAAAAAATTATTGCAGTTTTATTGGTAAATTTTTGGGCATGAAAAAGTGAGAATTCCTCCATTAATATTTTTAGGGAATTAAATCCTCCTAGAGGATCTAGAATTTGGAAGTTCATGTTAGATTTTTGATATATTATTATAAATAAATTAACGTGGAATCTAGGCACAGACAAAGATGTTCTTTTCTAGACCGATTCTTGGGGAGGCTATGAAGTCTTAGATGATAATAATGTCCCTCAGGATTGTTCCACAACATAACATGAACACACAGGTTCTCACATAACCTTAACGTCACAAAAACACTCTCAAAGTGTTCACAAAAGAATAAAAATGCATGATCCCATGGATCGGACATAAAAGTCAATACCATATTCTTCTCTATAGAATATGAAGTAAATCTTAGTACAACATGAGCCCAAATGGTCAAAATAGGGATGATAATCAGAAAAGTACATACACATCAAAACATAGCTAAAAATAGAATCATCTAACAAATATCTCGGCCTCTATTTTTCCCTAGGTCTTCTAGTTCCTGATAACCCATAAAAATTACACCAGAAGACACATCAAGCACAAAGAATACACACTCACGCCATAAAGAACTGAAAAAAAATCCATAAGCATTTGAATTCCATTTCAGTGTAAAATTGAATCCAAGCATATAATAATTTAAATCACCAAGAAAAAAGGAACATAAACGTTATGATAATGTTAAAAACAAAGAATATTCCCCAAAGATTCCCTATGGAACTAATAGAATAAAAGTCCCAATTTTAGCATAAAACCAAACACTTGTTAAGTTCATTTTCCAATATGATTCACAATTAGACATATCATAATCCGCAAAATGTATGTACCCCATCTAACCTAAGCATGAATGTACACACATCCCATTTGAATAGTAACACATTAGGTCTAGTTCGATCAAATTCTCAAATTATAAATCAAACATTATAGAAACATAAGCATACGAAAGCTACATGCCAAGTTGTATCTATCTAAACCAACTATCAAACAAGACCACTATATGTTTATTAAATTCAAACTAAATCATTTAGTTCTAATCTAATTTTAGATTTATATAAAATCTAAATTACGAGTTTCAATTCAAATAACTAAACTCATAATCTATATATTTGTTTAAACTAGATTAAATAGCATAAAGACTATATAAGCCAAGGTATTATACAATACACTATAAAATTAAATCAATACACCAGTTCCAAATTTAATTACATATCAACAAAACTATGAACTAAATATAAAACAAACTTCATATTAATTAATTAACAAAATTTATTTTTAATTTAAAATTAATCAACAAATTTAATATTAATTAAAATTTAATTAATAATATATATATATATATATATATATATATATATATATATATATATATATATATATATATATATATATATATATATATATATATATATATATATATATATATATATATATATATATATTAAAAATTAATAACAAAAGAAAATTAAAATCAATTAAAAATAAATCTCATATAATACCAAGTTACCATGCAATAAAAAAAAATTTAAAAATGATGATGTGGGGGGGCCTACGGCCACCCACCACTTAGCCACACATGACAACATAGCCTGCCGTCGACAGTGCTTTGACTGCCATGTGGCAGCCTAAACTGTCGTGCGATAGTCTCTGCACTGCCGCGCGACAGCCTATGCGCTGCCGTATGTAGTAAGTGGAGGGGGTTAGGGGGGTTGGTGGCCCCCGCCCCCATTCAATATATATATTTTTTAAATAATTTTTTTAAAAAAATAATCAAAATTTCATGTTTGAATTATTAAATATATATTTTTTAAATAAATATTCTCAATAAATATTTAATCAAACAACTTTCCAATGTTATACATTTTTTTAAAAAAATTTTGAAATTAACAAAAACAAAATAACCAATATATAAATATATATATTTTTAGAGAATATAATTTTCTTTCCAATAATTTTAAAATTCAGATTCCAAGGAAAATAATATATTCCCTTCTAAGATGGACATATATTTTATCAAACTTATACACCAAAATCAAGCCTCAATTTAACTTTTACTGGTGCATTTATTTGATTGTATTTTTTTTACAGGGAATATATTTTTATTTTATTTTACCAGGATTAGATTTTCCACCCAAATTGGGTTTTTTGTTCAAATTGAATTTCTTTTCAAAGAGGATTAATTTTCTTTCAACTCTATAGTCTAACTATATAGTAGATTTGATTTTATGATTTATAAGCAAACCATAGACAAACTTTTAATAAAATTTTACCAGCATAACGGTACAATGCCAAGTAATCATAAAAACATAAAATAATAGATCGGGGGTTTCTCTAATACCCAAAATCAAAGAAATCATGCATATCTAATGAGATAAATCCAGATCTACTCAAACATATAATTTTACCAAATAAAATAACAGAAGGCACACAACAAGAATTTCATATCCTACCTTAGATCCAATGCTAGAAACTGTAATGAAACCCCTGTTGAAGAACTGAGAATGAGATTTCTTCCAAATCCAAATCTTGTCTGCAGATCTGAAAACTATGATGAAAGCAGGAACCAGATCTAGATGCACAATCAAACCCCAAATCAACAATCAACCACAAAAAACCAAGAATCCTGCAAATCTCAAGCACACAAGCTCTTCAAAAAACATTCTCCTCCAAAGAAACTTGTCTAATCTCAAATGAATGCAATAAATTTCTTAATAGGAATTCCATTCCCAAATTCATGCAATCCCTAAAGACAACTCAAAAGATAACTTATAGTTCAACTCCAAATCAGAAATGACTCATAAGACAACTCCTGATCAAACTCTAACTCCAAAAATTGAAAGTAAATATTAATTAATTAATTAAAATATCTTTTAAATGCACAACACAACTTGACTTGTGAAAACTAGTTGTTCACTTTTTGACAACAACTCACTTTTCAATTATGCACATGTTAATAATTTAAAACACATATTAAACAAATAAAATACTTAATGCATCCTAAAATATGCAATTAAATATTTAATTATTTAATAATGCTCACAACATAATAAAATCCAATTATCAATAAAATAATCAATTAAATCCAAATAATCAATTATTTAATTTTAGTTAAATTTCATCAAAATAAACTTAGGACATAATCAATATTAATTTCCAAATACTCAAATAATTAACTTTAATTTAATTTCCTCAGTTAAATCCTAGGAGCATATTTAATCATTAAATTCAACTATGCACCTAACATTGATAATCACATAAAATAATCTATATAAACATAAATCAACTATAATCAATAAATTAATAATCACCCACATAACCACAAATCAACTGAAACCATAAGACATAAAACCAAACATACATAGGAGGAGAGATCCACGAACTTTGCCAACCTGACAAATTCGGATAGGGTAGTCAACAGATAATTATCCAACAACTAGGATAAATGGGTTTGGGTTAGGGTTTTGGACCTATGTTATCTCCCCTCTCTTACCATTTGAGATATTACAATAAGGCACGCTCATCCTGACAATTCAAGGAAGATGATTCCCGGTACCTACGAACTTTCATACAACACCCGCATGTGCAAACATATATAAATATATAACAAATAATGGCGGGGATTGGCTGATCATGTGGATCTCACAAGCAAGTAACTACGAATCCGTCCCTCAACCACATCAGGCATGTCAAATAGAAATATAAAACAAGCACATCAACTATACACATGCTAGTATGGGGTCAGTAAAACTATAAGCATTAATAATTTCCTAACATATAATCTATCATCCTAAAGTAATCATAACATTTATAAAATTAGACTAGGGGCGGGGTACTACATCCACCCCCCCTAGGATTAGGCTTACTCTTGGAAGCCTACAATAGAAAAGGATATGTATCCTCCAAGCACAAAGCATTTACTAAAAATAAAACATAACATTTGAAAATAATGCATAACATAAGAACATAATATACAATCATTAAGAACAATATAATATCTTGTTTAGGAACAACTGACAATATCACATTGACCAATCATTTATCAACAATTCAAAAAATAGATCAAAATCTTTATTCATACATCATCATAGAAAACATCTAGGATCAATTGCATAAAGAACACACATTCATATCTATAACAAATAAAAGTTGAGAAGTTCATGCAAAACTATCTAGTTGATGCTTCACTTATGCAAACATAAAGGGTACATATCGATTCTAATATCACACAACACATATAGTACCATCTCTGTGATGTCCTCCCTTATACATACTATCAAGGGTTCATGTTGAACATGATAGAAACAAAACTTATTACAGAACAGGGCCAACAATACCAAACATTCAGAGTAGCCACCATAAAGTTCAAAAGGAGAAACCCAAGTGGGGAAATTCTAAGCTCAACATTAAATCATAAAAGTACCGCGATAATTCAACAATAAGTTAAGTGTGACTAGCGTCAAAAAATAGATAACAAAAAGAGAGAGTTAGGTGACTAATCCAATCATAAGAAAGCTCAAAAATTTCAATGCTAGTCCATAGACAACATGAACAATTCGTAAATCAACTAAAAATGAATCATCAATCATAACACATCCACATAACAAGGTGACTAGTAGTAGCCACACTCAAGGGAGTAATTGCTTAATGATATCCAAAGGTATTTCACCCTAGATGCATTAGAGAAGGTAACCATATGCAATAAATAGTTCAAACACCTATGACAATCACTAGACAAGGTGATATCTCATAGACATTTAAGAGAAGTAAGAACACAAATGTTTAGATGTAGTTTAATGGTTCTCAAACACAAAAGAGTTATATGTCTATGTTTGGTTTCAAGTTTTACAATTTAGACATCTAATGGGCACACAACTTCCCAGAGTTTCCAGTGTATAACTCGGTGCTTTGATACCAAGTGTAATGCCCCACCAGGGAACCCAAGAGAACTTAACCTAAACATGCATCTAATTTTGTAGAATAATTTTCTTTTTAAAGTTAACATACAAGATGAACATCAATACAGAAGCAATTACAATTAACTCACATAACATATACAACCAACATAGGTTACAACTCTCAAGGGTTCCTTGATGATGAATACGTTAACATTAATTAATAATATACATTAGGTACAATTATGAAACTCACATAAGAAAATGAAAAATAAAAACAACATCACCTAGAAGATAACATAATTACATCTGGTATCATAAGGTATCCATAATAACCTCCATCCACTGCACATGTTGCAAGGTATGTAATATAATAATTGAGAAGAGTACAACATGATATCTCTGAAACACTAATATAATGAAACACAAAGAAGAGGAAGAAGAAGAGGGTACAACTCCATCAAAGAAGATCAGGAAGGAACAACTGCCATAGGGATCATCTAGCACTGGTACATGAATGTCAGAATCTCAAATGGCAAAAAAATCATTACCACCCAACCTCATGAACCTGAATGGTCCACTCCCACCATGTTGAGGAGATAACAACAAATCCTAGTCGGATAACAAACATCAAACAGATCAAGCTAAGGAAAGGATCCTAAAAGATCTCTAACTCAAGGTGAAAAAGTAATAATGCCATGAAAGACTCACTATTCCAGAGGAAACCAAAACATGTAGGATAACTAGACTATGCATAGGAAGGTGTCATCATGTACGTCTAACCCTTGAGTTTTGTCCTGGTAATCTTACTGGATCTCGGCACCCAAGTGACCTTACACGGTGTCTATGACTTTTCATACTAACGAAGCCATCGACTATGCCAACTCATCCCTTAAAAGGGGGCTAGTCATCTTCTCCATTCCCACCTTAGTTTGTACTAGCACTAAGCTAGGGCAAGGAAACCATATCTTATTAGGTTCATTTTAAAATCTCTCAATGTTATGTTTAGTTATCACTTGATTAAGATACTTAACAATAAGTGATCCTGGCAGCCAATTGTGGGCCCCAATGCTTATTGCAAGCCACCTCCTCCTACATATCTAGGTAAACTACCCTAGGCTCACAGATCTCACATAGATCATAAGATGTTAATAATGTCCCTCAGGACTATCCCACAACATAACAGGAACACACATGTTCTCACATAACCTTAATGTCACAAAAACACTCTCAAAGTGTTCACAAAAGAATAAAAATGCATGATCCCATGGATCAGACATAAAAGTCAATACCATATTCTCCTCTATAGAATATGAAGTAAATCTCAATACAACATGAGTCCAAATGGTCAAACTAGGGATGATAATGAGAAAGGTACATACACATCAAAACATAGCTAGAAATAGAATCATCTGACACATATCTTAGCCTCTATTTTTCCCTAGGTCTTCTAGTTCCCGATAACCCATAAAAATTACACCAGAAGACACATCAGTCACAAAGAATACACACTCATGTCATAAAGAACTGAAAAAAAATACATAAGCATTTGAATTCCATTTCAGTGTAAAATTGAATCCAAGCATATAATAATTTAAATCACCAAGAGCAAAGGAACATAAACGTTATGACAATGTTAAAAACAAAGAATATTCCCTAAAGACTCCCTATGGAACTAATAGAATAAAAGGCCCAATTTCAACATAAAACCAAACACTTGTTAAGTTCATTTTCGAATATGATTCACAATTAGACATATCATAATCCACAAAATGTATGTACCCCATCTAACCTAAGCATGAATGTACACACGTCCCATTTGAATAGTAACACATTATGTCTATTTTGATCAAATTCTCAAATTATAAATCAAACATTATAGAAACATAAGCATACTAAAGCTACATGCCAAGTTGTATCTATCTAAACCAACTATCAAACAAGACCACTATATGTTTATTAAATTCAAACCAAATCATTTAGTTCTATTCTAATTTTAGATTTATATAAAATCTAAATTATGAGTTTCAATTCAAATAACTAAACCCATAATTTATATATATATTTGAAACTAGATTAAATAGCATAAAGACTATATAAGCCAAGGTATTATGCAATACACTAGTTCCAAATTTAATTATATATCAACAAAACTATGAATTAAATATAAAACAAACTTCATATTAATTAATTAAAAAAAATTATATTTAATTTAAAATTAATCAATAAATTTAATATTAATTAAAATTATATATATATATATATATATATATATATATATATATATATATACATATATATATATATATATATATGTATATATATATATATATATATGTATATATATATATATGTATATGTATATATATATATATATATGTTATATATATATATATGTATATATATATATATATATATATATATATATGTATATATATATATATATATATATATATATATATATATATTAAAAATCAATAACATAAGAAAATTAAAATAAATTAAAAACAAATCTCATATAATACCAAGATACCGTGCCATTAAAAAAAAAACTATTTTAAAAAATGATGATGTGGGGGGCCTATGGCCAGCCACCACGCTGCCACACACGTTAGCATAGCCTGCCCTCGGCAGTGATTTGATTGTTGTGCGACAACCTATGCGTTGCCATATGCAGTCATTAGGGGGGGTTGGGGGGTTGGTGGCCCCCGCCCCCATTCAATATATATTTTTTTTAAATAATTTTTTTTTTTAAACAATCAAAATTTCGTGTTTGAATTATCAAATATATATATTTTTAATAAATATTCTCAATAAATATTTAATCAAACAACTTTCCAATGTTATACATTTTTTTTTTAAATTCTAAAATTAACAAAAACAAAACAACCAGATATATAAATATATATATATTTTTAGAGAATATAATTTTCTTTCCAATAATTTTAAAATTCAGATTCAAGGAAAAGAATATATTCCCTTCTAAGATGGACATATATTTTATCAAACTTATACACCAAAATCAAGCCTCAATTTAACTTTTACTGGTGCATTTATTTGATTGTATTTTTTTTTTACGGGGAATATATTTTTTTTTATTTTACCAGGATTAGATTTTCCACCCAAATTGAGTTTTTTGTTCAAATTGAATTTCTTTTCAAAGAGGATTAATTTTCTTTCACCTCTATAGTCTAACTATATAGTAGATTTGACTTTACAATTTACAAGCAAACCATAGACAAACTTTTAATAAAATTTTACCAGCATAATGATACAATGCCAAGTAATCATAAAAAACATAAAATAACAGATCGGGGGCTTCTCTAATACCCAAAATTAAAGAAATCAAGAAGATCTAATGAGATAAATCCATATCTACTCAAACACATAATTTTACCAAATAAAATAACAGAAGGCACACAACAAGAATTTCATATCCTACCTTAGATCCAATGCTAGAAACTGTAATGAAACCCCTGTTGAAGAACTAAGAATGAGATTTCTTCCAAATCCAAATCCTGTCTGCAGATCTGAAAACTATGATGAAAGCAGGAACCAGATCTAGATGCAAGATCAAACCCCAAATCAACAATCAACCACAACAAACCAAGAATCCTCCAAATCTCAAGCACACAAGCTCTTCAAAAAAAAAATCTCCTCCAAAGAAACCTTTCTAATCTCAAATGAATGCAATAAATTTTCTAATAGGAATTCCATTCCCAAATTTATGCAATCCCTAAAGACAACTCAAAAGCTAACTCACAGTTCAACTCCAAATTAGAAATGACTCATAAGACAACTCCTGATCAAACTCTAACTCCAAAAATTGAAAGTAAATATTAATTAATTAATTAAAATATCTTTTAAATGCACAACACAACTTGACTTGTGAAAACTAGTTGTTCACTTTTTGACAACAACTCACTTTTCAATTATGCACATGTTAATAATTTAAAACACATATTAAACAAATAAAATACTTTTAATGCATCCTAAAATATGCAATTAAATATTTAATTATTTAATAATACTCACAAACATAATAAAATCTAATTATCAATAAAATAATCAATTAAATCCAAATAATCAATTATTTGATTTTAATTAAATTTCATCAAAATAAACTTAGGACATAATCAATATTAATTTCCAAATACTCAAATAATTAACTTTAATTTAATTTTCTCAATTAAATCCTAGGATCATATTTAATCATTAAATTCAACTATGCACCTAACATTGATAATCACATAAAATAATCTATATAAACATAAATCAACTATAATCAATAAATTAATAATCACCCACATAACCACAAATCAACTGAAACCATAAGACATAAAACCAAACAAACACAGGAGGAAGGATCCACGAATTTTCCCAACTTGACAAATTCAGATAGGGTAGTCAACAGATACTTATCCAACAGCTATGATAAATGGGTTTGGGTTAGGGTTTTGGACCTATGTTATCTCCCCTCTCTTACCATTTGAGATATTGCAATAGGGCATGCTCAACCTGACAATTTAGAGAAGACGATGCCCGGTACCTGTGAACCTACATACAACACCTGCATGTACAAACATATATAAATATATAACAAAAAATGGTGGGGATTAGTCGATCATGTGGATCTTGCAAGCAAGTAACTACGACTCCATCCCTCAACCACATCAGGCACATCAAATAGAAATATAAAACAAGCACATCAACCATACACATGCTAATATGGGGTCAGTAAAACTATAAGCATTAATAATTTCCTAACGTATAATCTATCATCCTAAAGTAATCATAACATTTATAAAATTGAACTAGGGGTGGGGTACTACAGGGAGGATTTCTTGTATTTAGGTTTTTAGCTTGATGTTTGTATTTTGGATAATTTAGTGTAGCTTTAGCATATTTTCATTAGTTGTGTTTAACAATATGAGTTCTTATTCAAGCTCTCCAAGATCTCAGTCAGATATTGTAATTTTATGGATTGTTTAGAAAGCTTGTTCTGAAGATTTCACTTCTAACTTCAAATCTTAGTCTTCTTTAGGTTTCATTTGATTAGGATCTATGGAGATTGGTAAGCAAGAGAAAATTAATTCTGAAATTAATTATCTTTTTTGAGTTTCCAACCTTTGAAGAAGGTTTCTTCCATCTTCTGAGTGCTTTCTTTTTAGTTTTGATGCTTTGATTATGATTCTAATTAAACACTGGTAGAAGATAAAGTGGCCTTCTTAGAATTTAGTTATGATTATAGATGATGTTGAGGTAATGATCAAAGGATCTTGGGCACTCCCTAATCAATACCATGTAGAATTATTGCATGGGTTATGAAGATATAACTAAATTTAGTTATGATTTCTAAGAGGATTACAATTCCCCATAGAAGAATTAAATATCATTTGAGTGAAAGGAATTGGAGCATAAGCAACTGAGGAAAGTTAAATAGGGTTTAGAATAATGGGAGTCAAATCTCATAATTTAAAAACAGATTCAAATTCTAACTTATATACAAGTGTTCTTAAAATCTTATATAAATTTTTCATATTGGTAATATTTTAAATCGAAGGTATAGGAAATGTTTTTTATTAGAATAATGAAGTATTATCAAATAAAAGGAGAATTTGGTAATATAGGAAATTTATGGAATTATAAATTTTAGTTCTTAGTAGGTTAGATGGCTGAATCGACCTTAAAACTTAAGGAATCTTTTGTAATCCTTAAAGATGGTTTAATCCTTATTGATTGCTTTATCTTTTTATACTAAATTAGTAGATCACAAGAACAAAGGAGGACAACAAGGATTTCATTAAAATATTTTTGGTTTTAATATATTTTGGTAACTAACTTATTTTTAGCATGATCAATATAAGTTTTGAAGATTCATGTGCAGGTATGAAGGAAAGAAGTTTAAATCCTAAGGGAAAAAAATGCATATGTAATTATGTTAGTTGCTGAGAAATTTCTGCCAATATAAGGCTTGGGAATGTATTTTGCTAGGATATGTAAATAGGGGTATGCCCCTATCTGGAAAATTATCTAATACCTTATATAAAAACTAGACATATGTCTCGGGCAAGACTGGAGGTTTTATTCTTCATTCTTTCCTACTAGTACCCGCACTGAATGGAGATTCATGTATTATTTTTAGAATTTAATAAAAAAAATTTTGGCTTCAGCCTTTTAGAAATTCAATTTTTTTTTTAATTACTTCTCACTTTCCTCAATCTACCTTTCCCCACCAATTACTCCCCTTCAATTTTTTTAATGGTGTCAGGTTCCCAAATGTGATCTATATGGATCTTTGATGCAAGCTTAGGAAGATATTCAGTAACGTACACCATAGTCTGGTATACCATATATCCCTCCACCATATAACTCTCAAGATGTTCTCTTTGTTGAACCAAAGCCTTAAAAAAATTCAAGCACCTCTCAACCATCCACATTGTCTGATTGTGTATAGGTCCACACAATTGAATCTCCTCAACTTGGTGCATGAGGTTGTGTTCTTGTGCATTGAAAAAATTTGAAGGTAGACACTTTTTCATTTCACACATTAGATGAATAATTCTTCTCTTCCAATATTTTATATCTTCTTTATGAATTTTTTTAGATTAAAATCACCTACAAGACATCCAAGACACAAAGATATATAAATACGAGACCTTACAATATATTCCATAACAAAAAAAACAAATTGTGAATATAATAAATATATGCAAAAAATTGAACAAATATCACTGCTTACCAATGTATTTTCCAAGATCATATATCACTTGTTTTATGTTATTGTCAAAGTTCTCTTCGGGAGATAGGGGTAGCACGTACTGCAACAATTATAAACTAATCATGTCATTCTTTTCTCACATAATACAATGAAAAGTACATGCAGTTTATAAATATATTGTAAATATAAAATAACATGACTTACCTTGATGAAGGTATGCCAATCATGCATTTTCAACCCTGGCCCAAATTCACTTTTCTTTGATATGAGATTGCTTATGTTCACAAAAAATCTTGTGGAAAAATAAATTTTTCATATGACTTCTTTTATGGAAACACTTTTCTGCTCTGTTAATAACCAAGGAAGGGCACTTGTATTAATTTGGTCTCCATTTCTATTTGATTCAATGGAATTTTTCATTGCATGATTGGATTCATAAATTTCACTACAAATTTTGACAATTTTTTTCTTTTTCACGCCTTCCATCTAATATTTTCTACAATGTCTCTATTATATTCTTTCTAATATGCATAATATCAAACAAATACATAATTTGTATCTTCTCATAGTAGGGAAGCCTACTAAATTGTATAGGATAACTTTTTAGTCCCTTTGGAAGGTGTTTAGTAATGCCTTGATGATGTTCATGATCATCAATTACAGAATCAAAAAACAAAAAAATTATAAATATATAAATTCAAAACATAAACTATTAGGTGGAACAAAATTACCTTGACGATTAATTCTTTGATATTCCAACTTCCAGAGGTGAGTTTTCATTCTTTCTGGCTTTGATGTAGTCTCTTCTTTCCCATTGAAAATATGTTTTTGGTAGTTCGATACTTATGATTTATATGGAGCAAGTGCCTATAATCATCAAACACTTTCTTTCCTAAAATTTTTGAATGATGAGATTTCATCTTTGGACCACAAACTGGAACTGCAAATTTTCCCTTTGTTTGAAGACCTACAAGATAATGATACAATTGGATTAAATATGTTAATTTTTATAATTAAAATTATCATGTGAAACTTTAATTCACCATAACATATCACAAAAATGTGTTAGCTCTGGGGCATCATGTATTGTCCATACAAGCATTACATTGAATTGAAATTGTCTCTGTCCTATTGATCTATAGATGTCATATATAGTGGCACCATTCTATAACTCCAACAACTCATTTATAAGAGACTCAATATATACATTCATATCTTTAACTTGGTAGTTACCTAGTTGAATAAACAACAACATTACATAATTATTGTGACCATTTTACTACAAGATTTATAATTACATTAAGATAACTATTAACTGATAAAATACCTAGAACAATCATTGCCAACATAATGTGCTCACTGTTTATTGAAATCTATGGAGGAATGTTATTGTTGATGAAAAAAATAGGCCACATAGAGTAAACATGTATGAACTCTCCAAATGGATTGGCATCGCCCACTGCTAATGAAAGCTTGAGATTTTGAGATTCTTCTTTAAAGTGTGGCCACTTTTCCTTTATGCCCATAAATATTGAACCATCTGTATACATTCGAATAATGTCATCTCAAATCCTATTGTGTGCATGGTAATCCATAAATTGTTCCAAGATACTACACCTGAATAATCTTTCCAAACATGGAATAATGTGGATGTAATAAAGAACCTTTTGAGGTACTTTCTCTATTATTTGATTTGGTTGATATCTACTCATATGACATTCAGGGAATTCTATTGCAAATTCATTTTCTTTATGGTAACTAATATGATCATTTGGAGAAGTATCGATTGCTTGATAATCCATTCCAATATCTTTCATAGTGGCACATAATTTTTGATATGAGTGAGGGAGAATATTCAATGGGGGTAACAAAATCTCACATCAATCTACAACAAAAAATATAAGTTAATAATATTAAAAAAATTATGGTACATGTTTCACCCTTTATTGACTATAATGACATATATGACATACCTTAGCATATGTGATATTGTTATGTTGGATAAATCATTCATAACCTTCAAATTCACCAAGAAAAATACAATAGAGAGAAGAGTTGTTTGAGAGCCTTCTTAAAGGGTCATGTCTCTCTTCTCAAGTAGAGGTACATCATGGACGACATCAACATCATCATGATCATCATCATCACTTCTGCCAATACCAAATGTACTATGGATCAATATATTAGTACCGTCATCTTAAAATGTATTATCTGGCCCATGATCATTGTTGGTGTAATTCAATATTCCTAATCACACTTTACTTAATATCACTTAGGTTAATGCATTGCATAGTAGTTTGTGATTGAGACACCTAAGAGTGTGCACCTCTTTAAGCACATGGTGTAGGAGAAATTCCACTTTTGGTGTGAGATCCACCTTTAGTGATCTTATCACATTATCATCCTAATATATTGCATATAATTTATTGCATAATGGAGGATGATCCACATTTGGTGGACATGTGATTACACCTAGCATAGGAGATATCTTATCAGCTCTTTTTCATTCTCTCTTATCGCCTTTCCTATATAAGGAGGCCTATTATGTAACCATACATGAAGGTGAATTCATTGGATCAATTCAATATCATCATTGCATTCATATCATCTCTCTTGTGCTTTTCTTTAACCTCTAGATTCTTGGTTCAATCTTTTCTATTTGCAAATTCTTACAATCATCATCTTCCATGAGATCATAATCTTGAGCATCAATATTCACACCTACATGATCCTGGACTTCCAAAACCATATTCTCCATATTTGCACCTTGATGGTCCATATCATGTACTACTCTAGGGAGGTCGACCTATATAAAAATGATGAACACAAATAAACCATGATAATGATCTCATCATCAAGTGTATTTCATATGTATATTAATTGTTAAAAAAAAAAACAAAAAACTTACCAATGGATGATAATCAAAACCCCTTCAATGTGACCATTCTCCCTACAATGTCTCTTATCTATTTTGATTAGCAGTCTTCTAGTGTTTAAGCCCTTACAAATTTTTCAGGGACAATAATATTTTCCATCACCTTTTCATTTGAAGTTAGACCACAATCTAGCGATCGTCTCCCCATTTTGTTCTTCACTTAGATTATCTAACATGATCCTTCTTCACAGGAAAATAAATTGGGCTATGGAAAATGCATTCCATAACCTTCACAAACTAAGAAAATGATGTTGAAAGTACACAAATGTTCTTAGACCTAATTATATATATTAATTAAAAAGTTATTTATGAAATGATATTTTAGTATAGTAGACCAAACTGAAATACTTCAACTATTGTAGTCTTCCACCTCAAACTCAATCCTATTATGGCAAGAAAGAAAGAGAGTAAGATAATATACTAGTTTGTAAATCAAAATAAAATATCATATTTATTATACATACAATATATCAAAAGTGCATTGGGGGTTAATCAAACTATTGGTTCTTTGCCCAATGCCTTCCAACCCAAATTCCTTCACAAAAGAAAATATTCACCAAATTCCTTAACTTGATATCCTAACTTCAAGTTAATCTTAGTGAAGTATTTTACATTGTGGAGCTGAACCAAGAGGTCATTGATGTGCTGAGGGGGGTACCTATTTTGAAAATGTTGCAAAAGTTGTCAATGCAACTTTTGCAACATTTTTGCAATTTTGACACTTTTACATCAACCCCCTATAACTTGGAAAAGATAAACAATATAACCTAGATGAACTAAAAACAAATTTTTTATACCATCTCCACCTAGTTTGACCATTTTGACCCACCCTTGACTAATAGGGATTAATAGGCCAAATGGGTACATCATGGCTCAAATGGCCTTACATTTAAAAACTAAAGCATAAAATACCATCAAATAAACATGAAATGAAATGAATGGCCTTATTAGATCATGAAATGTTTTTTTAGGTACAAATAGTATGATAACATCTTTCTGTGTTGAAGGCTCTTTATCCAAATGGGATCAATGTCCCTTCTCTCTTCATTGCAACTAGTGGTGTAGAGGTTTCTCTACGTCGATTCGATATAACACTCAATTCTGTGGTATACCCAAATGATGTAGAGCACCTCTGCACCCCTGATTGAATTGAAGTGAAAGGAATTTGATCTCATTTAGATAAAGAGGCTTCAAAATAGAAAATAGTATCCTACCATTTCTTCCTTAAAAGAATTTCCAAGGTATCATATAAGCTCTCTCCTATGATCTATTGGTGTAGAGAACCTAATAGATCATTTAAATTATTCATTAAAAATATCAAAGAATTATATTAGGTCCTTAACTTCATTCAACAACATAAACCCATCAAAACCTTCTATAATGGTTGTTTTTATTAAAATATGTGAATTTTGTAGTCACGGTGGCCAAAATCCATGCAATAGTCATCCTAGGGCTCATTGTATCTTCTTAATCTTTTTGATAGAATTCAAAATATAGTTACTATATCATCTTAAAATGGAAGCACTTCCATGATAAGAGAATTTATCCCTCCAAGTGAGTAGTCTGGGACATGTCAAGCACCTTCACTCAGCTCTTTTCTCAGATCAGACTTTTTCTTCTCATATTGCTTTCTTCCATCTCTATTTTTAGTATATTTCTGCATTTCCTGACATTATGGACTGAGATCCTAAGGTTTTTGACCTCAAGGTCAAAGTTGACCTTGAGGGTCAAAGTCAACCTTGACTTTGACTTAGGTCAAGGTTGACCTTGACTCTAACCTAGGGTAGAGTTGACCTTGATCTTGACCCCTAGTTCAGATTTCAAATTTCCATGATTTTCGGGTGTTAGGTTTTGGAGATATTTGTTTTCCTGCCTTCGGGTTGACCATTTCGGGTTTCAGAATGGTAAATCCTTAAACTGTATTTAATGTGGGTCCATTTTTAGGGGTTAAGGTTAATTGGGATTTAATTCTCCAATGTCAGCCTTCTCTCGAGGTTTGTGCCCTAGTTCATTATAAAAGGAGTCCTTCCTCTCTCAATCTATCATCCATTATTCACAAAGCAACTTTGTGATCAAGGAGCTCTCAAGGAGATATTCACAAGCCATTAAGTTCTTAAAAATTTCATCAAGAATTTTCAAGGAAGCATTCAAGTCCTCTTCTCCATCCAAGTTCTCCATTGAAGATCAAGGATTCAAGCATTTAAGCCTTTGAAGGGATTTGGTTCAAGTATGCAAGATTCATCATTCAAACCCTAGATCTAGCCATCACAATGGTGTGATCTTCCTCTAGGATCCTTTGTTCATATTCTAGATCCATTCATTCTTCTATCAAGGTGGATTCCAAGCATACAAGCATGGAGGTTTTTTATTTACTTTCATGGTTTGGATTTACATTTGTTGTTATTGTGTTCAAGCTTTCATATCAATATATTTGTTTACATTCAAAATACAATTGCATATTTATCAAATTGCATAGCTTCATTGTTAGATCTACTACTACTTGTTAGCATTCTCCATTTCAATTTCAATATTAAGGTTGATTCTAAACCGGGGTTTGACAAAGGCAAACCCCTCAAACAAACAACAAAAAGTGCCTTTTCTTGTAGGTGCAGGTGTGAAACTTCAGATCTAAGATTGGATTTGGATACCCTTTTTAGCGAACTTCTGAGATCTACAAACAAAGTCAAAGTCAACCTTCAGAATAAGAATGTAGCCTTTGACCTTTTATGAGGGTCAAAGACTACCTGCTATCAAAAAGATAAAAGATTTTTGGGTTTTCTTCGTCTCCATATTTCTAGTCTGAAATAGGTTGTAGAATTGCCTAAAAGTACACACAGACATCAGAAATTGGCATTTTCTAGATCTGGCCTATTTTGAGGTTAGTATTTTCCTTTTAATTATTTTAGATTTCAAGTACAATTCTACTATTGATGCAAGGGCATCTAAGGTTGAAGTAGGGGAATTCTGTGTGCTTAGTGAAACTACATAAGTGTTTGTGTTTTGGTCAATTTTTACTCAGTTGCATCCTTGGCTAATGGTCTCGTTCATTGTAGGAAGCTCGGTCACTAAAAGAACTCAGTAGTCTCTGGTGCTTGGTGAATAGTTTACTCAGTCATGCCTACGGTGCTCGATCAACACTGGTGCTCGGTGATGCTTGGCTAGCTCAGTTATTTCATTATCGCTCAGTAGATCTGACTTGCCAAATGGAGTTCTATGTGATTTGTTGGGTCAACTTGGTGCATTTATTATTAATATCTTTTGTTGGATTCTCCTAAGTGGATCTGGAGGCTAATAAGCTATATTAAATGTTTGTATACATTTTGTAAGCTGACTTGTATGGCATTTAATATTTGTTAGGATTGGTTTGGGGTTTCATCTTGCTGACTTGTGGCTGATGATTAGTATTTAAGGAAAGCTTGGGTAGATGTTTTAGGGGAGGACAGTTCGTGGTAGTGAAGAGCATAAGCTTAGAGATGGGCTACTAAAGATAGAGCTGGTGAAGTTGTTTCTATGAACTTATAGATCTGATTCCTATCAGATAGTTTGTAATAGTAGAGCTAGTGGTTGCATACTTGGGAACAAGGAGATTACTTGGAGGTTTACGAGCTCAAGTTTAGATTTGCCTGAGGGTTTCCATCAGCTTCTGATTATCTTTGGAGCTAGAATAGTTGGAGTTTGTATTGGATCTGTTGTAGATCTTACATAATTGTTTACTTATTATAATTGGCCCTAACCCAGAAGCCCTTATAGCTAGGCATGTTAATGAAAATCAGAGTTAAACAATTGGTTGTGTTGTGTTATGAGCATTCTGCTATGTTGTTTTGATTAGCTGCAAGGTTTGGACTATCCTTAATTGAATCCACCATCCCTTGATCTGTGTCTGGTGGTATCAGAGTGAAGTTTTGTTCCTATTGGATCAAATTCTGATCTTGTGAAGCAAAAGTTTGACCTAGCAAGGCTGATCTTGTGAATTTAATCTTGTTAAAGGAAAGATCTTGTGATCTTGATTGCAAATCCATGGTACTAAACTTGTGAAATTGTGCCCTAGTTATTTTGCAAGATTATAGGTTGTGATCTGACTTGTACACAACTTGGAGATTGTCACAAGGTGATCAATGAGGGTTTGTTGCCAAGGGTTTCTATTATCTTTAAGGATGTCACTGAGATGATTGGACCCTATAGTTATTCAAGACCTCTGTGATACTATGGAATCTAGGATTACAGAGAAGGTGAAATCATATTTTAGATTTGAGATGGAATTGATGAAGAACGACATGAGAGCTGTTACTGGTATTCCTCAAAATGTTGGTACTGAGGATGGCTATGAAGAAGCTACTAAAGAATTTGAACATGCTGGATCTAGTGGTGATGACTAGAGGGATAGATCTAGTGAGGACAAAACTATTCAGTTGCTTAGATTTTCTGCTCATTTTAGTAGTTACTGAATGGAAGTCTCTACTTTCTCGAGCACTTTGAAACCTTAGAATTTGATTGACTGGATCAGTGAACTTGAAGATTTCTTTGAGCTGGAAGAAATTCAAGATCCTCTTTGGATGAGATTAGGATAGAAAAAGTTGAAAGGACATGCTACTCTTTGGTGGAAAGAATTACAAAGGGACTGAGAGGATGAAGGTGAAATGAAGATCAATCAGTGGAGGTTGATGGTGACTAAATTGAAAGCTAAGTTCATACCTACTAACTAAGAGCTTGAATTATTTAAGAAGTTGCAAAATCTGAAATAGAAGGATTTGTATGTTGAAGATTACACTGAGGAGTTCCACAAACTTACTATTTGGTATGGACACTGAGAGATTGGTAAGGAAAAGGTGGCTCAGTATGTGAATAGTTTGAGATTCAATATTCAGGATGATCTTGGTATGCTAAAGATTGATTCTACAGAAGATTCTTATCAGTATGCTATGAGGGCAGAAGAGAAGTTGAAAAGGAAACAACCTAATAACTCTCATGGGAAGGAGAAAGTTGATCACTCAGCAAAGGAGAAACTGACTAATGCAAGAAGATGAATAGAAACCTATGGAACCTAAGAATAAGAAAGGTAGAGTTATCTTTAAAGGTAATTTCTATAACTATGGAGAGGAAGGACACCATTCTTTTGAGTGTACACATAACAACATTGACCGACGAACTGGTGTGGTAAATGAGAACATTCAGAATGAACCTGAATTAGAGAACTTGCTACTTCAGTGAACATTGCTCGGTACAAAGGATGAACCTTGTTAGAGGAGTAACTTGTTTAAGGCTTGATGCAAGTATGAAGGTAAAATCTATGATGTTATTGTTGATAGTGGAAGTACTGATAACCTTGTTGCTGAGGACATGGTTAGGAAACTTGGTTTGAGTAGAATGAAACATCCACGTCCTTATAGGATTGGTTGGTTGCAAAATGTTCATGCTTTGGAAGTAAGAGAAAAATGCTTCATTGATGTTTAGATTGGCCAGTATAAGGATCTTGTGTTATGTGACATTGTGAATATGGATAGCTACCATGTATTGCTCGGTAGACCTTGGCAGTATGATTGTGTGAAGAATATCTTTACTATTGAGAAGAATGACAAGAATTTTTCACTGATGCCTTTGATGGATACAATGCTTGGTAGGAGAAGCCTGAGTATTGGTAGCCAAGTTGAGGTTGTGGATCCAGAGAAAATGAATGATCAGTTTGGAGAATCAGCCTATTCATTATCTAGAAAGGACTTGAAGAGATAGAGGAAACATAAGTGGAAGAAGTTGCAAGTAGAAAAAGTGGAGGACTTGTATGTGAAGAATCGGTTCGGGGTTCATGTGTTGAATCTTGGAAGATGTTCTTCTCACATATGAACATCTTTTGGAACCTGAGGTGTCTAATATAGGGGCATCCAAGGTTGAAGCAGGGGCATTCTGTGTGCTCGGTGAAACTACATAAGTGTTTGTGTTTTGGCTGATTTTTACTTAGTTGCAGCCTTGGCCGATGGTCTCGATCATTGTAGGAAGCTCGGTCACTAAAGGAACTTGGTAGTCTTTAGCACTCAGTGAATCAGTTACTCGATCATGCCTACAGTGCTCAGCGATGCTTGGTTGGCTTAGTTATTTCATTGTCACTCAGTAGATCTGACTTGTCGAATGGAGTTCTGTGTGATTTGTTGGGCTGACTTGCTACATTTATTATTGGTATCTTTTGTTGGATTCTCCTAAGTGGATCTGGAGGCCGACAAGTTGTATTAAATGTTTGTATACATTTTTTAAGCTAACTTGTATGGCATTTAATATTTGTTAGGAAGAGTTTGGGGTTTCATCTTGCCGACTTGTGGCTGATGATTAGTATTTAAGGGAAGCTTGGGTAGATATTTTAGGGGAGGATAGTTCTTGGTAGTGAAGGGTGATGGGCTCCTAAATAGCCATCTTTTTCACTACTTTTTATGCTCTTTCTAGAACAAGTTGATTGCACATAGACATGAATTTATGGTTTTAAGCATATGAACTTATGATTTCTATGTATATGTTATATCTGTGTGTGTGAACATAAGTTGGAAATGTGGATAACTCTAAAGACATAATATCTACTTAAATTCATGGATAGGAATGGTGAATATAATAGTTATACATGTTAATGGATGTTTTCTCTCCTAAGCTATGTTTTGGGTAGTTACCTCCTATAGCCATAGGATTTGCAAGAGTGATAATTAAGACTTACACCTTTTCCTAATATTGATGATGTGGATATATATGTATATGCTTGGGTATGTGTGCATTGATTGTTTTGTAGGAATTAACCATGGATATTCAAAGACCAGCATACTAGCGTGGGAGTCATCAAAGCCAACCGTAGATTGTAGAATCTTCACAAGCAAGTCAATATTTTTTGTTGCATGCAATGCGTAGATTTAGTGTGTGCTATATTCTAGGAATGTTTATAGTCAATAATGTTTCTATTATGAAACTTTATGAGTTGTAACTGATCCTTAAATATGAAGTGATCATAGGTTTAGGAGTTAGTTGTTGCTTTCTTTTAAATAATCGACTGTTGTGACTCTTTTGGAGTTAGTTGAACAAACTAGTTTTTAATAGAACTTTTGCATACTGTTTCAATCAAGTGTAATCATTTTATGGATGAATAGAATGTTTAGTTCAAGTTTGAACTTTCATCTTGATTGTACTTCTCATTCACTCATTCAAGGGGGTCCACTTGATGAGTGAATTTCTTTGTTAGTATAGAGTTCATTTTCCTATTCATTTATATATTTTAGAACTCTGCTATTCCTATAGCTACTGATACTAGAATCAGTTGGCCTATTCCTACAACATAGTCAGTTGGAGTAGTTCCTAATTGTAATTTCCTTCTTTGATTAGAATACATTTTCTTACTAGTTTTAGTATAGTTTTCTTGAAGCATAAGCATTTGAATTTCTAAATAGACGTAGAAGAGGAGGTTTGAAGCATATACTTTGTAGACACCATTCCAAGTTTATGTGCCTAGTCGATAATTAAATGAGACCAAATAATGCATTTAAGAATCATTTGGGGTGTCCAATCCTAAAATAGGCAGTCCATTGCTCTAGGTTTCTGATACTATTATTTGGCCAACTGTCGGGGATGGTGTTAGTTCAAACTAATCCTTGTAGTTTCAATCTCAGTTTTTTAGTACTTAAGTAAGCATTTTTATGCATAGAAGGAGAGATCACCTTGGGAGATTTCTTCCCCATAACTGCCAAGGAGAGCCATTTGATTTATTTAATCCTCAAGTTGAAGAACCACAAAGTGAGAATGAAGAAAAAGAACCCTTTGAAAATCCATTTGCTGATGCTCAGGAACACATATCCTCTTCATCATCTGAGGAATCATTGTATTTAAATGACCTATTTTCTAAAATTGAATATCAAGATAATCCACTTGCTCTTGTTGTATATTAGCCACCCCCACAAGGTCCTCCTCCCAAAATGGCTGCTTAGGTTCCCTTTCCTTTTCCTATACCTCAATAGCAAGGCAACCAAAATTTGAAAAATATACCTACTGCTGCACTTCCCAAATTTTATGGCATCCTTAGAGAGGACCCTGAGACCTTCCTCTTTGAATTTGATATTCTTTTCTGAAGTTATGACTATACCACTGATGCCCACAAGCTGAAGTTGTTCCCATCAACTCTAAAAGAAGCTACTTTGAGATGGTTCATGGGGTTAGGTGCCAATGCTATAGCAAATTGGAATGCCACGCACACAATGTTTCTTACAAAGTACAAAGAGTACTATAGAGGTCAAGATTTGAAAGGTGATGACATTTTTAAAATGTCTTAGAAGGAAGATGAAACATTGGAGGATTATGTATCCATATTTATGTTCAACTTGTAGCATAATACATAACACCAGTTAAATGAGGCATCTCAGAAACACCTCTTCCTAAAAGGTGTGAATGATGGAAGTATTGAGGCTCTAGTTTTAATGGCAGGAGGAGATATCACACAAAAAGGTTGGGATGACATAAAGAATATACGTCAAAATTATTCAAGGGCCACTATGAAGAAGGGTAGGGGACTTAGAGACCTACCATATAAGTCCAATGGTGGTTTAGGAGTATCCAAAGTGGAGTTATCTAATTTTCTATCTGACTTCAAGAAAGACATCATTAATGATGTCGCTACCCAGCTAGATACTATGGAAGCAAGGTGGAAGAAGGAAGAGGTAGATTCTATGCTTGCTAAGTTCTATTCTCATTACAGAGAGAAGAAGAGAAACTACAAATGTAAGACAGTTGCATCTGTGGACATTAACCCAATGCCCACTGAGTTCAAAGCTATAGATGAGGAGAATGGAGATGCTTTCTATGTAGCTCAAAGGCGTCCATGGGCTTAGAGACAAGGTATGCCTCCAAACCCACTGACTAATTTTGGTTATAATAATAATAGCTATTGGCCAAACCAAAACCCCCAAAATTTTGCTCCTCAGGGTCAGAATTGGAATCATAATTGGTCCAATCAACAACCATACTATAACCAAGCCTATCCATAGCAACCACCATTTAACTCATACCAATAGTAGTATAAATCTTATCAGCAACCACAATAGAATAGCCAATGGCCACCTCAAGGTAGCTGGCAACCATAACCTCAGTGGGGACCCAATTAGCCTAATCAACAACAAGCACTAATGCCTCCACCTCAGCAGCAAGCTATTATGCCACTACCTCCTATAGAAAATAGTAATCCTCAAAAACCAACTCAACCCACTCCAAATCCTAATAATAAGCAACAAGCTTATTCTTTTCATGTAAATGATATTCATCTTAGATCAAGAACTACACTACCTATACCCAAGGAGCCAATAATCATAGAAGTTGCTGATGCTGAAGATGTACCCATGAACAAGCCTATTGATGTTCCATATGTTGCTCAAACTGCACCAGTTCCTAAGAATCCTCCTTATCCACAAAGACTGTCTCAGGTTGTTCCTCCAAAAGAGAATCCTGTAGCCACTGATTTGATTGACCAGCTTAAGCAAATGATAGTGCAGATTCCCTTGTTGGATGCACTTAAAGAAATTCTAGTTTATACCAAAGCAATTAAAGAAGCCTATATCAAACAACCTGGAAGGAAAAAGAAAGACCCTGATACTGTTCATGTCTTAGGCTAGCTCTTTGATCTCATGCTAAAAAAAGTTGTCATGCCAAAGTATTTAGATATAGGAAGTCTAGTAGTAACCATCTTCATAAATGGTACCCAAATTCAGAATGTTCTCATTGACTTGGGAGCATCAATTAATGTTATGAAAAGAGAAGTTCTGCTAAAACTTAGTATCATTGGTTTGTAGGACACACCAACAATATTACAGTTAGCTAATAATTCCATAGTTAAGCCTGATGGTATGGTTGAGGATATTATTGTTACTTTGGATTCCTTAGACTATCCTTCTGATTTTATAGTCCTGTCACCCAAAGCCACCCTAGGAGGATATCCATTAATCCTAGGATGAACTTGGTTAGCCACAACTGATGCTTGCATTGCATGCCATTCAAGGAAGATGACCATATCAGATGGAATAAATACCAAAAATTTAACTCTGTATTCTCCTGCAAAATCCCAAAGTGAACTTGATCAAATTGTATGGCTAGACTTAAGAGATGCTGCCCTTGAAGTAAGCTCTATGCAAAAACTAATGGTCATTGACAAAAATCCATTCATGGTATCACAAGAAGAAGATTATATACTAGCAACAATTCTTACCAACACTAATGGTTCAGAGGAGTCATCTTGTGATGATCCAAATTATTCCCTTCAAACAATATTGCCCAAGCAACCCACATCTTCGCTTCCTGCAACACCTAATTATCTCCATACCTTGCTACCCTATGAGATAAAGTCTCCATCCATAGCAGAAATTTAGATGTTAAAAATAGTTTAAAAAGTTGAGATTACTTCAGGAAAGGAGCTAAATGTTAATAAAAACCTCATAGAATCTTAGATGTCTAGTCTTATCAAGCTTTTACAGGATAGTCAGCAAGCCTTTGCATGGGATTACACTGACATGAAAGGGTTGGATCCCAAACTCTATACTCACAAAATATACATAAGCCCAGAATACAAGCCAGTGAGACAAGCTCAAAGAAGAATTAACCCTGCTTTAAGAGATATAGTTAAGACTGAGTTGCAGAAGCTTCTAAGTGTAGGGTTCATTTATCCTATTTCTGACAGTCAATGGGTTTCTCCTCTTGTAATTCTTCTAAAGAAAGGAGGAAAGTGGAGAGTTTGTGTTGACTACAGAGAACTGAATAAAGCCACTAAGAAGGATCACTTTCCAATACCTTTCATTGACCAAGTACTTGACAATCTTGCAGGTAAAAAATACTTTTCATTTCTAGATGGCTTTAGTGGGTATAATCAGATACAAATAGCACCAAAAGACCAAGAAAAAACAACATTTAGCTGCCCTTGGGGAACCTTTTCTTATTCAATCTTACCATTTGGACTATGTAATGCTCTTGCTACTTTCCAGAGAGTAGTGCTTGGTATTTTCTCTAACATAGCTGATGATTGTGTTGAAATCTATATAGATGACTTTACAACTCATGACACAACATTTGAAGAAGCACAAGAAAACTTGAAAAAGGTTCTTAAGAGACATCAAGATTACAATCTCTCTCTTAACAGTGAGAACTGCTACATGATGATGGAGGAATCTATAAATTATGATAATATAATTTTTTCAATTTCTTAATCAATTATTATATATATTAATATTTTTACTATTGTAAATTATAAATTTTAATTTATTTTATTTTACTATGTAGAATTTTTCTTATTTATGGATCTTCAAGAAGACAAAAGTCAATCAATCTAAAGAAATGAAGTATCATAAAAGCTACTTGTCTACTTCACAAAATATTTATGTGCACTCTTAAAGATTGGTTATATTATTATTTAAGATGTAAATGTCAAAGGGTTTTATTCGAAGGATAAATAAGAAAGTAAATAGAGAGATTAGGGAACTTACATTCCTAAAAAAAACAAAACATACAATTACTCACTTGATTAACGAACATAATAATGGAGATGCAACCATCAAGCCTTACTACATCACTCCTATGAGTAAGCAATATAATTGATTGAAAGAAAGGTAATTTGGATTCAATATGATAGATATATTTTCTTACAGTTTAAGATGAGTTAAGGACATTTAATCATCATAATTTTTGTTCATGACACTTCAATACGACATGTTTCTCCTACATAACACCCTCCCTTATTTAAAAGATATGTCACCTAGAAAAATTCAAAAAAATTTTTATTTTATTAACAAATAGTTGTTCTAATATCAATTGTAAACCTAATCGATGTATAAAAACTCATTTCCATTTAAAAAATACTCACATAGATATTATAGTTATAATATAAAGTGATAATTAAAACAAAAAAAATGTTCATCATAGTAGTAGCAATTAACATAAATTTAATATACATACATATATACACATGTACATACATACACACACAAACACACACACACACACACATAGGTATGATTAAATACATACACACATGTACGTACATACATACATACATATTAATATATGTGTGTGTATGTGGCGAATGCATGATTCAAGTTATGGATAACATAATTAAAGAAATATTTAAATTGGAAAACCCTAGCTATAATATGTTGCAATTGTGATTTAGGGCAACTTGTAGGGAAAATTAGGAAGGGGACATCATAAACAATATAAATAAATTTATACTTATGAGGCTGCAAGGATAAAGGGTAAGAATAAAAATCAAGGCACTATTTACCCAAGCTTTGAAAATGATAACCATATAAAAAGCATAATCTCATAAAAGAAATAATATGTGCAGCTCATTATCTTTCCCTACCTCAATGATCTTAATTAACATGTGCAATATCATACTTAGGGTAAACATATACAAAGTAATAAACATATTACACTAATATGAATCTATCAAAAATGAAAATATGTAACAAAATAAAAATGTTGACTATCTATTTATCTAAATATCCCTCAAAATAATTTCTCCTTTATGATTGTTATCCATCATACTAGTAAATATGCCATGTGATTAGGAGATCTCTATGTCACTTATTGGATTGAGACAGTAACTTATTAAAGGTAAACTAAGGTAATGGTGATCATTTTACACAAACAAAGGGATGAAATAAGAGAGAGGGAATTAATATAAATTTTAAAATTTTGTAAAATTATAGATGAAAAATAAATTAAAATCAATTGATAAAATCATTTGGCCAATAACTAAGGGAATGTAGATCAATTGAGCTCATTGGCTGAAAGAAAAAATAAATGATCAATTTTAAAATTAATATAAAGTAAAAAAATAGTTAACTGGAACTTTGTGAGTTGGGGAATGATTAATTGCTACAAAAATAAATGCACAAAATTTAAATTTATGAAATAATAATACTTAGCTCTAATCATAAAGAAGAATATTTATACTTAGCTATAATCCTAACAAAGATTCTTGGTGATGTTGATGTAAGTTGATGGTTCAATCTTGATACTGAGTGATGTTGCAACATAGATAAGAGCATATGAATGGATCTTAGATAGATGAAACATAAATTTTACATAAGTTAAATTAGGAATCAATACCAAACCTTATAAATTTATAAATATCACTAGAATCAAATAAAGTTCAAATTATTTGTCAACTTTTGCATTGAAATATATGTCAATTATACACTAATCATCACATTAAAATGGCATAATAAAGAAAATTTAAAAAGATATGAACTTCATTATTACAATTATTTATAATTTTAAATATTTAATATTAAAAAATTTAATAAAATTTTTATAATTTAATCAATATTTATTTTAAATGACTTTAACATACTTACCATAAATAAATAATTATAATTATTACATGGTTGGGAGCCTAGCTTGATTGGCGAAAGCTTCTTGTGCTAAAACACTAGGCCTTGCATATGTTGCACCAACATGACCAATCACATAATAATAATTAATTACAATTTTATTATTTATTAATAATATTTAGAAATAAAAGATCCATTTGACATACATTTACATTTAAACACTTGCTAAGAAGAAAAAATGAGTCCTAATCATATATGCATACATTGATGAACTACAACTAATTTAGAACTTGATTGAAGAATATGTGATTAAAGATCACCGAGGAGTTGTTGATTAGATATGTAAGATGATTAAATCAGTATTATGTTGTCATTGATGTCAACTAGTTTGACAACACTTATCTTGTAAGTTACCATACTGAAACATCTATAGAAAATGAGTGAAAGAGATGAAGAATAGATATATCTACATGAGGGAGATGTATATGACAGATGAGGATAAGGAATACATTGGGTAACTTGTTGATGAGTCCATGACCTTATGATATTGACTTGATTATGTTGCATTCATCTATGATGAAGGATAGAGCTGAAAGACACAAAGTAG
Source organism: Chamaecyparis obtusa (assembly GCA_027943335.1). Lineage (NCBI taxonomy): Eukaryota > Viridiplantae > Streptophyta > Pinopsida > Cupressales > Cupressaceae > Chamaecyparis > Chamaecyparis obtusa. The sequence goes on from BSBK01010391.1 coordinate 282,380, forward strand.
TGTTGTCGGTTAATGAAGCATTTCAGTATACACCAACGGAGCGTAGTGTATACCGAGCACAGTGTAAATCGAGCTTGTGTTCACTGATGAATTTCTTTGTTAACCAAGTAGGAAAAAGGAACGAAATGATTAGTTTAGTTGATAAGAAGTGATGAGTTGGAAAGTGTATAACTTCGAGGCAATAGATAAAGTTTGTTACAAGGATCGATGACTAGCATGATTTGAGGAGGATCTAAAGGATGAAATCAAAACATGTTATTGACACATCAATCAAGGAAGGTTAAAGCGACAAAATCAACGATGATGATTAAGCAGCAAAATCTGATGGAGGAGAAGAAAATGATTTACATGTCTATATAAGAGACAGAGTTTCACATTGAAATGAATGCCAGGAGAAGGAAACTATAGAATCATCACGTGAACAAGTTTTCATGCATACCTGATCAAACTGGTTAAGGAGAACAAAACTGCAGAGTATACCAAGTGTCAGGAAGCTATTACCGAGTGACAATAAGTCACTAAAATTGTTTGAAACATAATAGATACATTGATCAGAGGATTTGAATGAGCCTAACATTGATCTGTACATTTGCAATTGAAGTTGTATTAACACAGATCATCTATTGTTACATTTTAACCATTGTACACAGTCAAATCTCTTAACCGAGTGGACTAGGAAAGTCCTTTTATGTATCATTCATAGAATGAATATTGTTATCCTGTCAACCCCATAGTGAATGCTGATTGGACAATAATGATTGGTCTAAAATCCTCTAACAAGGTCACACCTAATAGTGTGTTTGTAACCTTTAATAGGGTTGGGTCTTCACCGACCTCAATTCAGAAGAGTGAACAATTTTTTGGGTTGCCGGTCCCAGGTGGTTTTTCCCTTCACAGGGTTTCTAGGTTAAATCTCTTGTATTATGTGGTGATTGTGATATTTGTTTGATGTCATATTTACATGTTGTATATTTGATTTGATCGATAATCATTATATGTTATTGACTGGTAATTGGTAAAAGTGCAGATAATTTAGTATTAAGTTTTCGAGTAGCAGAAGTTTGAGATAAATTGTTTTGGATTATACATTTTGATTTGGGACACTAGATAACTGATTCACCCCCCTCTTAATTATTCTAACAATTGGTATCAGAGCTAGGTTGCTTGGAACATATTTTTAAGGACTTCAGCACAAAGATCTCAAAATGTATAAGAGGGAAGTTGATGAAGGGTGCTCCCCTTAATACCACAAACACATAACAGAAATAGAGAAACAACAACAATATGCAAGAACAGAAAATTGGCTTCTTATTATCTCCACAAATGTGGAATTACAAACTTTCAGAATTACAATATGCAAAGCCACATGGGCATTCCCTTACAATATTCTGTAGGACAAAGCCTCGAACTATTACCCAGATCTACTACCCAGAACTATTCTGAACTACCTAAGACAATAATACAGCCTTCCTTATATAGGCAATTTTCCACCGCCTGGGAAGGTTCCAGAATTTTTAGCCAATAAGGCCGACCAAACTTAGAATTATTTTATTTTACATTTTATTACATCATAGTCGGCTCAAGATAACCTTTGAAACCCGAACAGAAATTTTGAAGAAAATTATTTTTCGCCATTTCAGGTGGCCCAACTTCTGAAGACCATAAGTCATCACCTGTTGACCCGCTCGGCTATTATAACCCCATTTCGAAAATGCCACGAAGTGCTCTACAGGCTTGACCAGCGCAAGTGCCCGTCACCCAAATTTTCGACCTCATCTGGGGCCTCTAAAGCCTTCAAAACTGAGTCCAAAGTTTCTGTACCCTGCTGCCAATACCGAAAATCTTCAATATCTTCCAACATACACTTGATCTGGAAATGAAACTTTACTGGCAGACTTATATGACCAAAATGAACCTCCAAGAAAGAAATTAGATCATTCTGAGCACATACAAAAATTACCAAAAATAGTAACTTTCCATAAATAGTAGCTCTGCACAAAGTAGCCCTTATTGAAAAATAAAAACAAAAAAAAATATTTTTGGGTGATGCAAGATTGCTCTTACACCCAGGATGCTCCTGCATCAGAAGTGCCAAAGCTGAATAAAGATAACTTCACATTATGGCAAAGTTGAATGATGCTTCATATATCTAGAATTGGGAATTCTGCCCTTACATTAATGGAGAATGGCTACATTGAACCAATCACTGGTCCCTTAACTCTTGATCAACTGAGAGATAGTCATGAACACCATGTTACTATGATGGAGATTGATGTTGCCTGCACCAATGCCAAATTTGAAGATATTAAAAGTTGCACAACTGCCAAGGGTATGTGGGATAAACTTTCTCAAGTTTACAGTGGTGATGTGAATGTCAAAAGAGCCAAAGTTGAAAGCCTAAGGGGTAGATTTGATGATATGAAGATGAAGGAAGGTGAGAATATTGTGTAGTACACAAATAGACTAAAGAGGTAGTACATGCTATTAGAGCATCTGATGGTGTTATTAGTGAAGAGATAGCTGTACGCAAAGTTCTCAGAACCTTATTTCTAGTTTATGCAATTAGAATATCTGCAATTCATGAAACAAGGTCTGCATCTGGTAACAACCTTACTCTTGACAATCTGATTGGTAAACTTACAACATTTGAATTCAATAACTTTGACAACAGTGTTGTACCATATGTTGAATCTACTTTTATGACTTCTCTGAAGATTGCTAAGTCTAGTAGCAAGAATAATAAGAATGAAAGTGATAGCAATACTAATGATGAGCTTGATGAACTTGAAGCTCTTATGGCCAGAAGGTTACCTAAAGGTAAAGGAAGGTATATAGGCAAATTACCTTTAGCATGCTTTAATTGTAAAGAAGTTGGCCACATTGCTGCTAGATGTCCACATAAGAAAGATGATGAAAGAACCAAAGACTAATATGAAGGAAGCTATGGGAGAAGAAACAATAGGAGCTACCAACACAACAATAGAAACAATCAAGACAGTAATGACAAAGGCAAAAAGGTATGTTATATAGCTGAAGAAAAAAAATCTAAATCTGACTCTGATGATGATGTAGAAGTAGTATTTGTTGCTATGAAAGATGACTCAGAAGAAGAAGAAAAACATGTAGAAACAACACTGATTTCTAAAGTTAATAGAAATGATACATGGATTATAGACAGTGGTTGTACACATCACATGACTGGTGATGAGGAGAAATTTGATCAACTTGATGAATACAATGGAGAATCTATGAGAATGGGTAATGATGCACCCTGTATGGTAAAAGGTAAAGGTTCACTGATGATAAATGATAGAATAAAATGTGAAAATTCTTATTGGGTAAAAGGATTGAACTATAATTTGTTAAGTGTGGCACAACTGAACAATTCAGGCCACCGACTTGCTTTTGAGAGCAAGAAAATAAAGATATATGATGATGGAGGAAGACTTGTTGGAATTGGTACATAATCTAGAGGTAATCTATTTTATCTTGAGATTGATCAGTCTTCTTGTTTGATAATGAAAGATGAAGATACATGGCTATGGCATAAAAGGTTATTCCATGTGAATTTTGATAACATGATTAAGATCAGTAAAAATAAAAGAGTTAGAGGTGAATTTATCTCTGATAGAGGAGGTGAATTTATCTTTGATGAATTTATTAATTTTTGTAATGAGCATGGTATTAAAAGACAGGTCTCAGCACCAAGGACAACTTAGCAAAATGGCATTACTGAAAGAAGGAACAGGTCAATAGTTGACTGTGCTAGGACACTGATGTTGCAAAAGAATGTTGCTTAGACATATAGGAAGGAAGTTGTCAGTACAACTATTTATGTTCTTAACCAAGTACAACTGAAGAAGGACACTAACAAGACACCCTATGAGTTATGGTTTGGACACAAACCTACTGTGAGTTACTTCAAAAATTTTGGAAGCAAATGTTTTATTTTGAAAGATGAAAGCAATGGAAAATTTGACTCAAAAGGTGATGAAGGGATATTCTGAGGATATTCCACTAAAAGTAAAGCATATAAGTGTCTAAATAAAGCTACAAATAAAATGATTGAAAGTACCAATGTTCGGGTCGATGAGTTTGATGACAAGAATGCAGAGGAAAGCAGAAAGGAACTGGAAGACTATGATAGATTCACTTACATTGAACAAACTACGTACCTACTGAAGCCACAGATAGTGATAACTGGTCAGCAAGAAAACCCTACTGAGGAACAGGAAAGAGAAACTGAAGAGTAGGATGGCCCTACAGAGCAGGCAAATGAACCCTCCCAGGATGAACAAGAAAGAAGAGACCATGTATTGGCAAGATTCTTTAGGAGACATCATCCTGATACAAAAATTATTAGAGACAAACAAGCAGGCATGATGACAAGAAGCAAAGCAAAACAAGGTACATGTCTAGTTTGTAAATATGAACCTAAAAATGTGAAAGTTGCATTAGAGAATGATGAATGGGTTAATGCAATGAAATAAGAAATAGAGGAAATACAGAAGAAAAAAACTTGGAGTTTAGTACCCCAACCTAAAGATAAGAATGTTATCGGTACTAAATAGATTTTTAGGAACAAACTGAATGAGAATGGATAGTTGACAAGAAATAAAGCTAGATTAGTATGCAAGGGATATGCACAGGAAGAAGGAATTGATTACGGTGAAACATTTGCACCTGTTGTTAGACTAGAAGGAGTTAGAATGTTACTTGCATATGCTGCACACAAGAAATTCAAGGTTTATCAAATAGATGTTAAGTCAACATTTTTTAATGGAATACTTGAAGAAGAGGTCTATATAGAACAACCAGAAGGGTTTGTTGAGCCAAACAATAAAGACATGATATGTAGACTACATAAAGCTTTATATGGTTTGAAGCAAGCACCAAGAGCCTATTATGAAAGGCTACATACTTACTTGTTAAGTATTGGATTTGTTAGAACTAGTGAGAACAACAATTTGTATAAGAAAGGAGATATTGATGATACTATTCTTATTGCTAAAATATTTGTGGATGATATTATTTTTGGAGGTCAAGATCACATATGTAAAGCCTTTACTAATGAGATGAGAAAAGAGTTTGAAATGTCTATGTTTGGAGAGATTAAGTTCTTTCTAGGACTACAAGTGATTCAACAGAGTGATGGGATATTCATCACACAATCTAAATATATAAAGGAAGTATTGAAAATATTTGGCATGGAAGATGCTAAACCTGTGGGAACACCAATGGCTACTAGATGTAAACTGACTAAGAAAGATGAAACTACAGAGGTAAACCAGACACTGTACCGATCTATGATTGGTAAGCTAATGTATGTAGTTCACAGTAGACTATATGTAGCACATGTTGTGGGAATTGTTGCTAGATTTTTTGCAAACCCTAGAGAATCACACATGGTTGCTACTAAGAGAATCCTAAGATACTTGAAAAAGATTGAAGATTATAGATTATGGTATCCTAAGGAAGGAAAATTTGAATTGAAGGTCTATACCGACACTGATTGGGCTGGAAATGTGGATGACAAGAAAAGCACCACCGGAGGAGCATTTTTCTTTGGTGAAAGACTTGTTACATGGATGAGTAAGAAGCAAGCTTGCATTTCTCAGTCTACAGTTGAAGCAGAGTATGTTTCTTGTGCTACAAATTGTTCAAACATTGCATATATTAAGCAAGTATTGGAAGGAATGAATGAGCTAATCACTGAGCCGGTGATTATATACTATGATAATACAAGTGCCATTAATATTTCAAAAAATCTAGTGATGCACTCTAAGACAAAGCACATATCTATTAAGTATCATTACTTCAGAGAAAAAGTACAGGAGAAGCAAGTGAAGTTAGAATTTGTTACATAGAAAGAACAACTTGCAGACATATTTACAAAGCCTCTGCCGAAGGACACATTTGAATATTTGAGGACTAGACTAGGGGTCCATCCCCTGTCTACCGATCACTAAGGTGACTTGGATGTTACATCAGCCTAATCTTATCAGAAGATCATTCATGTTGATGCATCATAGTTCCCACTTTGGATCATGTCTAAGGCTATGAAAAGTTTGGAGAACTGGAACAGATTGGCATATCAATATACAAAGATACGGAGAATGCACCAGACAACAGAGAGTTACATGGCTACTACAAAGCTATTTGTTTATTTATTTCTTTGACATTGTTGTCAAAGGGAGAGATAAACAATATGAAACAATATCACCGATGAGAACACTAAGAGATCTATCTAAGGGAGAGATAATCTGACAGAAGCAAAACACTGAAGATCAGTTACAAAGAACAAAAGATTGGTAATGCTATTGAGTAACGTAGTTATTAAACATATTAAGCTAAGGGAGAGCTTGTACAACATTCTATTCACAGAGTTGTAGAATACATGTTTGGTATGTGTATGATACATTTCATATTACTTGAGTTGCCATCAATGCCAAAGGGAGAGATTGATGAACTACAACTGATTTAGAACCTGATTGAAGAATCTGTGATTAAAAATCATCAAGGAGTTGCTGATTACATATGTAAGATGATTAAATCAGTATTATGTTGTCATTGATGTCAACTAATTTGACAGCACTTATCTTGTAAGTTACTATACCGAAACATCTATAGAAAAGGAGTGAAAGAGATGAAGAACAGATATATCTACATGAGGGAGATGTATCTGAAAAATGAGGATAAAGAATACATTGGATAACTTGTTGATGAGTCTATGACCTTATGATATTGACTTGATTATATTGCATTCATCTATGATGAAGGATAGAGCTAAAAGACACAAAGTAGTGTTGTTGGTTAATGAAGCATTTCAGTATACACCAACGGAGCATAGTGTATACCGAGCATAGTGTAAATCGAGCTTGTGTTCATCGACACATTTCTTTATTAACCAAGTAGGAAAAATGAACTAAATAATTATTTTAGCCGATAAGAAGTGATGAGCTGGAAAGTGTATAACTTCGAGGTAACAGATGAGGTTTGTTACAAGGATCAATGACTAGCATAATTCAAGGAGGATCTACAAGATGAAATCAAAATGTGTTATTGACACATCAGCTGAGGAAGGTTAAAGCGGCAAAATCAACGATGATGATTAAGCAGCAAAATTTGATGGAGGAGAAGAAAATGATTTACATGTCTATATAAGAGACAAATTTTCACATTGAAATGAATTCTAAGAGAAGGAAACTACAGAATCATCGCGTGAACAAGTTTTGATACATACCTGATCAAACTGGTTAAGGAGAACTGAACTGCAAAGTATACCGAGCGTCGGGAAGCTATTACCGAGTGACAATAAGTCACTGAAATTGTTTGAAACATAATAGATACACTGATCAGAGGATTTGAATGAGCCTAACATTGATCTATACATCTGTAATTGAAGTTGTATTAAGGTAGATCATCTACTGTTGCATTTTAACCATTGTACACAGTTAAATCTCTTAACCGAGTGGACTAGGAAAGTCTTTTTATGTATCATTCATAGAATGAACATTGTTATCTTGTTAACCCCATAGTGAATAATGGTTGGACGATAATGGTTGGTCTAAAATCCTCTAAGAAGGTCACACCTAACAGTGTGTTTGTAACCTTTAATAGGGTTGTGTCTTCAATGACCTCACCTCAGAAGAGTGAACAGTTTTTTGGGTTGTCGGTCCCAAGTGGTTTTTCACTTCACAGGGTTTCCATGTTAAATCTCTTGTGTTATGTGTTATTGTGATATTTTTTTGATGTCATATTTACATGTTGCATATTTGATTTGATCGGTAATCACTATATGTTATTGACTGGTAATCGGTAAAAGCACAAACAGTTTAGTATTTTAAGTTACCGAGTAGCAGAAGTTTGAGATAAATTATTTTGGATTATACATTTTGATTTGGGACACTGGATAACTGATTCACCCTCTCTCAGTTATTCTAACAATATGCATACATTTAGCAATTTTTTATTTTTAAACTTATATATATATATATATACCCTTTAAAATCATCTTAAAATTACCTTGTAATATTTGCTAAAACTTTTTGAGTTCTACCAATTTATTTATTGATAAAACTTTTTTAATTATATAATATTTTTTCTAATGTTTTCTAATAATAAAGATTTTTTTAAACTCACACTTTAATATCTGACTTTAATGTCTCATAGATTTATTCACTTCTCTTTTAAAAAGTCCACTAATTTTACATAAATAAAATTGACAATATAGGCCTCCATTAAAATTGCTCTGAAAATGGAAAATACACCATCATCATCATCATCTCCATGTGCATCATGTAAGCTGTTGAGAAGAAGATGCACTGAAAGTTTTGTACTAGCTCCATTCTTTCCTCCAAATGAGCCACAACGATATATAGAGGCTCACAGAGTATTTGGAGCGAGTAATATCATCAAAATTCTAGAGGGAATTCCGATGGAGATGAGAGCAGATGCAGTGAACAACATGGTGTATGAAGCGAATGCCAAGCACAGAGATCCTATCTATGGCTCTACTGGAATTGTGTGGCACCTCCACCAACAGATTCTCAAATTGCAAGCAGATAGGCCATTCTGCAGGCACAACTCAATAAGGCTGTTACATTTACGTCCAATCCAAACAACAAGAAAAATGACCTTTTGATGCCATAACAATCTGAGACTAGAGGTCCATTATGACAGATGTATGTGCTCTGTCTTTTCAATCAGTTAATGCTATTTTCAGACCAAATGTTCTAGGAAATTTAATTAAGAAAACTGTTTGGTAAGTTGTAATTGGCATTTTTCATTCTCTCTTCTGTAAAGTTCATAAATTTGGATTTTAAAGAGATTTCATTCCTTAAATGTCAAGTTAATTTATGTCTAAATAAATGGCATCACTATGAAAATTATAGCGACGGGTGTGCATATAATTTATTGAGTTTAACCTTCATAACAACCCACAGATTATTTGATAATTGGGGTTTAAGATCAGTGTCATTTGTTTAAGCTTTTCCTATAGTCTAGGTTGCATTTTTAGCCCAATGATGGTGCTAATATTAGAATGGAGTGAAAAGATACAGTTTGTTGCTAAACACGGAGCACCATAAAACATGGAAAGACTATCTTTTTGGTACTTACTACTATGTGAAACAATTTCAGAATTATGGTCTGAAAGATTAATGAGATAAAAAATAATAAATTCAAAAATATTATTAGGCAAACTTATATTATGGATTATAAAAATTTCATATTTTTTATTCATTTCTAATAATTTCTTCTTCAAATGTCTGTAACAATATGCCTTAAGTGGATTTTTTAAAAGTGCTTTAGAAAATTTCCAATTCAATTCTCTTTCATTTTTAAAGCTTATTCATATGCCTTGTCCAAAGTAGATACCTTCACCAAAGCAAGGCCATCATGAAGTTGAAACTTAGATTGACATACCTAGCTACAGTTTGGCCATCATTATCATTCTGTTGAATGTAAGTTTAAATTTCAATCCTTATAAATTTCTCAATATAAACTTGAATACCAGCACATATGCCTTCTCATGGCTTCCTCATCTCACTCGAAGAAAACTAACTAATGAAGTCACATAAAAAAATTAGGAACAATGGCTGCTTGGTAACGGATTTTCAGAGATGAGTGTTAGAATGCATAAATTAATTAGGCAAGATTGGTTGTTGGTGCAGACAAGAGCCCACTCCAGCTGACTAGCTGCCTAGCTGCCCAGCACATGCAGCTGTCCACTGCACCATCCACCATTAATGCCTCAACTAACTTGATCAATAGTGCACTTGACATTTATTATGCATTTTCTTATAAATGCAATGGATTGGGCTTGGATTGGGCCTGTGATTAGCAGAGCCCATATTTGGGTTTCTCTTTGTGGTTTCTCCTCTGTACTTGGTTTTCAACTATGAGAAGGTAATGTGTAGAGGTTTGCAAGATAATATTGTAGCACTGGAATGTCTATTTATAACTAAACAAATATATTTTACATATAGATCTTTTAATTTTTCTTTCATGATATATACAACCTAAATTTTCAGCAATGCTAAATTTACTACGTTATTAATATGCTAAGTTGCCGGTTTGGATTCAGGGATGGATTCGGGTTTGAAAATCTAGTTCGTGGATTCGTGACTACCAAAATTTAGAATCCATGAGCTTCACTACAGAGAAATATTTCTATACTTGGGTGCATCAAAGAATGGAATACCAGAACATTGGGACAAGGAGGGGCATCAGAAATGCTATATGGGATACAGTGCAGATCATATTGACTATGCCATGTCATTAAATAGGTAACACATCATTTTCACAAGAATCAATACCCTGTCACATTGATAATCAAATACACTATTTGTGCATTCAGTGCCTACCGCTAGTTTATTTACTATCTAGCAACTAATAGCATTACTTTTGAGACCAATACATTGATGACCATTTGCAATTTGATAGTAACCCAGACAATTAAGATTTATTTAAGAATTCTAATTGTCTTCATAAATTACCAGTTTTACAGTCCTCTGTACTTGTAAGTTTTTACAAAATTTCATCTCCAAAGGTTAAGCACTTCTCCTTCTGAAAAGCATTAGATTATTATATATATTTAAATAAATTATGACTTTTTAACAATCATTGTCATTTGAACTGGGCACAATATGTAGCTCATCAGTCCTTACACATCAATTCTAGTTAGGGACTCTATTCTTGAGATTCATGCTCAGGATGCAAAATTTATAAATAAGATGTGTTTCGGTCATACCAATGTTTTGCATATGTAATTCCTATTGTAAACCGATTGTTGCAATAGTGAATGTATATCAGATATTTCATTGAAAAATGAGAGGAGGAGGTCCTCTTATTTTTGGGCATTACTGAAAACAAAAAAGATTTCAAACAAGCCCATTCAAAAGGTTATTCATTTCACAACATTAACTTAACTTAAAGATATGAAGAAAGACCAAAACAAAAATCCAATAAGTATGAAATTTAGCAGATCTTTAAGTTGCGGGGCAATATCATATTCTTAAAGCATTTGAATCATAACTTGAATTACAACAAATGTAGCAATTCAATGTCTTTATACCAACAAATCACATTCTGACTCTAATTTTCCCTTCACACTCTTTTTCTCTTGACTCAAGATAGGATGGTAGCTTCAAAAATAGCCTCAGCACATATAGAGAGAGAGAGAGAAAGATCTGCATACTTATTAGCGAGATTTGACAAGTTTATATAAGAGAAATGCATGAAATCTCAAAATTTATCAAAACAGGAAGCCCAATTGTTCTGGGTGATATCACTCTTCTCCTTGGGTGAGATTCTATCAACCTCATTAATCTCACCCTACACATCTACAACAACTCTGCCATTAATCTCACAAGAATCATCTTACAAACTCATTGCAAGAAAGCAATTAAATTTCTCAGAACTTTTGTAGAAACAAGGGTGGATAAATATGGGTTTTAAAACAAATATTATAGTTGGAAATTCTCCATATATGCAAAATGTGGAAGAAAGGACAAGGCATATGAACTATTTGGAAGAATGCCTCAACGAAATATTGTCTCATGGAATGCAATTCTTGTAAGATATGAAAAAAAAATATTTTAGTTGAAAGGCTTGAGAAATTTTCTAAGAAAATGCAAGTACACACATTCAAAGTGTGGAAGGATAGACAAGGCATATGAATTGTTTGGAAGAATGCCTCAAGAAAATGTGGTCTCATGGAATACCAATATCAGAAGATATGCACAAATAGGATTGGTTGAAATTTATTAACCTTCAAGCCAAATTCCACAACTTTTTCCATCATTCTTCCGGCCTATGGAAAAATGGGAGCTTTGGAATAGGGTATGAACATCCATTAAAGCATAAATGAAGGGGAAATTTTGTGAGATGTTATTGTTGCAACTGCCACATTACACATGTATGTAAAATGTGGAAGCATAGACGGGCCACATTGTTGGAATTTTGAATTATTTGAATTCAAATTGATTTGTCCATGAGCCTGTCATTTTCACCTACCTTCCAATAGCTTCCAAAAGTCAATAGCAGAGAGTTAATGTTGTCCAATTTGTGTAGATTTTGTTGGAGAATGAAATCCCTAGTTGGCTCCTGACATTGTAGAGAAAGTGTAGCCCCAACAATCAAATTAGTTAATGCTGGTAGGTGAGTTTGAAATTTAAAATTTGTGGGGAAAATTTGTGGACAAAAAATAGACAAAAGGGAAGAATGTTCCCAGCATTAGTCAGTCAGTAAGTTTGATTTTTTGTGAAGTGTGAGTAGCAGTAAAAAGAATGTTTTTGTGCTCAGTATGAATCAGAGAATGTTGTAGCAGCAGCTGTGTGTTTTTCTTGTTGAGAAGTGATTGCTACAGGCATTTTTTAAGAGATCTTTGAAGCTCTAGGTAGTTTGTATGCAGCCCCAAATTACTACAAGTTAGAGTTGTAATCAGTAGTTATTAGATTTGTAAGTTGTATTTTCAGGTTTATAGTTTGCATTTATAGATTTGTAATAAGAAGAAGCAAGCTTTCATGCTTCCAGTCATTCGAAAATCAGAGTTTGCAAGCTCTATGGTGCTGTCCTATTTTGGGTATTTGGTTTTAGAGCTCAGTATTTGAGCTTTTTAAAAGTTTTACATGGTATCAAAGCCATTTGACCCTTAAGTCCTTATAATTTTGGGCATTTTTTTTCTAGGTATTGAAGTTTTTTGTGTTGGAGATATGTCTAGAGATGAAGGAAAGCGATGGCATCAACCACCATCCTTTAATGGATAAAACTATGATGTTTGGGCAAAGAAAATGAAGACAATTATGGTTCCAAATGGTTAATGGGAGCTTGTGGTTAATGGATTTGTGGATATGACTGACTCAACTTAATTTTTTTCCTTCTCAAACAATCAAAAGACTTAGTTGAAGGAGTCAAGGAGGAGAGATGTTAAGACATTGAGTTTTATTGAAGTAGCCTTGACAGAGGCGATATTTCCTCGAATAGGAGTAGCTAACTATGCCACAAAATGAGAAATCCTCCAAACAAGTTATAAGGGGACTGATAAAGTTTGGTTAGTGAAGCTCTCAATGCTTCAGAGAGATTTTGAGACTCTTCTAATGAAGGAAAATGAGTCTATTTCAAATGTCAGCTCAAGGGTCTCTAGTTTGAAAAACCAATCGAGGACCAATGGAGAAGTCATGGAGGAGTAAAGAATAGTGAAGAAAATCTTGAGAATTTTTCTCTCGAGATTTGATACAGTTGTTATTTCCATTAAAGAGGTAAAGGATCTCTCCACATTGTCAGTGGATGAGTTAATGGGTTCTCTCCAAACCCATGAGCAACACCTTGATCGGTTTGCAACGTCTTTCCAAGAGCAATCTTTCAAAACTCAAGCCATTGTAAGAGGTGGGAGGAGAGGAAGAAATAGTTTCAGACGAGGTTCAAGAGGCAAAGGTTGTGGCAACTTTGGGAAAAGAAATGCTAGAGGAGATAGCTCAACATGAGAAGGAAGCCATGAGGGATCAAGTATCTCTCAAAACAACTCCAGACAAGGAAAGATGAATAACATCTTGAATAAGAGAAATGTTGAATGCTATTATTTCCATAAATTTAAGCATTATGCAAGTGAGTGCTTGAAAAAGAAAAGTGTTCAGTCAAAGAAAAGTGCAAACATGCCTGATGTGAATGTGGGTGAAAGAAGTCATCACACAACCTCCACCATGTGCAATATTGGTGAAGAAGGCAGCTCTGAGGTCTAATATTTAGATAGCGGTTGTAGCAACCATATGAGTGGTAATGAAAGTTTATTTTCTTTCATTGATAAAAATTTCAAGTCTAAGATTAAAATGGGGAACAATGGAACTATTCCACTTGTGGGGAAAGGATCTATTATGATCCACACCAAGCAAGATGAGAAGATATTAATTTTTCTCTTGGTATTAAGTACAATATGATGAGTGTTGGACAACTCATCCAGAATGGATACAAAGTGCTAATGGAGAGTGACCAATGCACCATTTATGAAAAATATGGGAGTAAAAATGTTGTTGCAGTAGTCCAAATGAAAAAGAACTGAATGTTTCTATTGAGGATAGAGACATGTTGCACCTCCAAGAAAGTGTGTATAGTAGTACATCGGTAATCATCTCTAAGGAGCATGATTGAAGAACCCTCTAAGTTGTGGCATCTTAGGTGTGGACATCTTAGCTATGATGGTTTGAGTTTATTATCCAAGAAAATAATGGTAGATGGTTTTCCATGTATTGTAGAGTCTAGTAGCAAGTGTGAGGCTTGTATTTTGGATAAGCAACATAGATGACCCTTTAAATCAGGTAACTCTGGAAGGGCAAGGGTGCTATTAGAGATAGTGCATATTGATTTAGTTGGCCCTATGAAAATCACTTCCATTGGGGGAGTACATATTTTATGAACTTTATTGATGATTTCAACTATAGGAAATGGGTGTATTTTTTGAAAAATAAATCTGATGCATTTGATAAGTTTTAAGAGTTTAAAGCCCAAGCTGAAAAAGAATGTGGACATTATGTCAAATTCCTTAGACCAGATAGAGGGGGAGTATACCTCCAATATTTTGTAAATTTTTGTAGGAAAAATGGCATAAAAAAGGAGCTTACAACCAGTTATACTCGGTAGAAAAATGGAGTGGTTGAGAGGAAAAATAGGACGATTATTGAAATCACAAGAATCATGATGAAAGAAAAATGACTCCCAACTAAATATTGGGGAGAGGCTATGGTAGTAGTAGTAGTGTATTTGTTAAATAGAAGTCCTTCAAAGGAAGTCAGTGACAAGATTCCTTTTGAGGCATGGGCAAAACATAGATGGACGGTTGAGCTCTTGAGAGTGTTTGGGTACCTGTAGCATATGCAGATGTGCCAAAGGAGCAAAGGAAAAGGTTGGATGACAAGGGTGTGACATTTATCTTCATGAAGTATAGTCCCAAATCTAATGCATATAGGTTGTATGACCCATTCTCCAAGAAGATCATCATTTCAAGTGATGTGGAGTTCATTATGAATGAACTTCATAGGATGGCTTCGTGGACACCTCATCAAGAACTTCAAGTAAAGTGCCTATTATTACTAAAGGTTATGAGTTTGATGATCAACATGATGATGTGGATGTAGATACAAAAAACTTATGACAGCTCCTAACGACTCCTGATAGAAACAAGAAGAAAGGAAAGCAACCATAGACAACCAAACATTTGGCTTTTGATGGCTCCCAATAGCTTTGGATTGGTACACATAGAGCTATATGGGACTCCAAATGACTCTTGACACAACATTAGCAGTAGTGAGAGTTATGATCCCACTCTCGCCTCCCTAGTGCAAAGAAAGACCAAGAGTCTAAGGGAGATATACCAAGTGAAAGGTATGAAGAAAATTTGATGAGAGAATCAATTTTGCATTACTTTCTTATACTGATCTGATGTATTTTGAAGATTCTATGAAAGAGGAAAAATTGTGTGAGGCCATGGATGAGGAAATAGATGCAATAGAAATAAATGAAACTTGGGAGTTAAATGATTTGCCTACCAATAAGAAAGTTATTGGTGTTAAATGGGTCTATAAGACCAAGTGAAAATTCTGAAGGGAAAATATATAGGCATAAGCCTCAGTTAGTGGTCAAGGGGTCCAAACAATAGTCTGGTAGAGACTATGATGAGATGTATGCCCCTATTGTAAGGATTTGAACCATGCGTGTTGTCATAGCCATTGCAGCCCAACAAAAATGGTTGGTATTTCAAATGGATGTGAAGTTTGCCTTCTCAAATGTAGTGTTGAAAGAAGAGTTTTATGTGGAGCAACCACCTAGTTATGAAGTTCTAGGTGAAGAAGATTAGGTGTATAGATTGCAAAGAACTCTTTATGGGCTAAAGAAAGCTCCATGGGCATGTTACAATAGGATTGACTGATATTTGATGAGCAATGGCTTTTGAAAAATTGATAGTGAGACCACTCTATACATCAAGTCAGCTAATGGTAAAGTTTTAAATGTTGTCTTGTATGTAGATGATTTAGTTTTTACTAGGGCTGATTATTTCCTCATTATTGATTTTAAAGAGGGCATGAAAAGTGAGTTTGAGATGATAGACTTAGGTCTCTTGAGGTATTTTCTAGGCATAGAAGTAAAATAAATGCATGATGGTATTTTTGTCTCTCAAGAAAATAAGGCAAATCAGATCTTGGAGAGATTATAATGTAGAACAAAAATCCTGTCCCAACACCAATAGTCGCAGATTTGAAGTTGAGCAAGAAAGATTGTAGCAGTAATGCCAATCCAACCTTGTATAAAATTTTAGTTGGAAGTTTGATGTATTTTATAGTAACTAGGTTTGATATAATGCATGTAGTAAGTTTGATTTCCAAATTTATGGAAATCCAAAGGATTCCCATTGACATCTAAGGTAAGATAATCCGAGGTATATGTGAATGGTACCAATGGATATGACATTTTATATACTATTGAAAATGATTTTGGGTTGGTTGATTACACAGATAGTGATTCGGAAGGAAGTTTGGATGATAGGAAGAGAACTTCTGGTTATATATTTCATATGAGTTTGGGTGTAATCTCACGGGCTTCTAAGAAGAAACCCATTTTTTCTCAGTCTACAATAGAGGCTAAATATATAGTAGCAAATGCAGAAACATATCAAGATATTTGGCTTATAAGTATCTTGGCATATTTGAAGGAAGAGCAAGAGGAAGGAACCACAATATTTTGTGACAATATTTCCTCAATAGTTTTGATGGAAAATCTTGTGTTCCATGAAAGAGGAAAGCACATTGAAATCATGTATCATTTTATCAAAGAATTGGTTGAATGTAGTAAAATAAAAATGGAGTTTTGTAGGTTTGAGTAGAAGCTAGTAGACATTTTACCAAGTCATTGCGCATTGTTAATTTTGCGAGCCTAAGGAGAAATCTGGGCATAATTGATTTAGATCATATTTGATCAAATTTGTTGGCTCAGGACAAAGGAGAAGTCATGTTGGGATTTTAAATTATTTGAAATCAAATTGGTTTGTTTCTAAGCCTATCATTTCCACCTACGTACTAGGAACTTCTAGAAGTCAACATAAGAGAGTTAATGATTTACAAATTTTGTTGGAGAGTAAAATCCCCAGTTGATCCTGACATTGCAGAGAAAATGTAGTCCCAATAGTGAAATTAGTTAATGCTCGTAGGTGTGTTTGAAATTTGAAATTTGAAACTTATGGGGGAAATTTGTGGACAAAAAATAGACAAAAGAGAAGAATGTTCCCAACATTAGTCAGTCAATAAGTTTGATTTTTTGTTGAGCAGAAACAAAAAGAATGTTTTGTACTTTGTATGAATCAGAGAATATTGCAACAACAGTTGTGTGTTTGTCTTGTTGAGCAGTGATTTATTCAGAAATTTTGTAAGAGATCTGTGAAGCTCCAGGTAGTTTGTATGCAGCCCCAAATTGCTACAAGTTAGAGTTGTAACCAGTAGTTATTATATTTTTAGTTTGTATTTTCATATTTATAGTTTGCATTTCTAGATTTATAATAGTTTGTTTCAGATTTAATTGAAATTAAGGTTAAGAAAGCTTGCATACCTCCAGTCATTTTTTCTTGTCTCCATTTG